>ML101850.1:191013-222381 GCA_003697995.1 Taxidea taxus jeffersonii
AGAGGGAGCCTGTGTGTGAGAGAGAGTGTGTGTGTGTGTGTGTGTGTGTATGAGAGTGTGTGTGCATGAGAGAGAAATGTGCGCTGTGTGTGTGCATGTGTATGAGTGTGTGAGAGGGAGCCTGTGTGTGAGTGTGTGTGCTTGTGTGTGCATGTGTGTGTGGTGACAGGGGCATGGTAGGAGGCAGAAGGGGCACAAGGCATTGGAAAGTTTCCCACACTGGAGTCAGAGCTGGTGCCATGGGAGGTTTGCGGGAGGTGCTGTCCAGGACACAAGCTGACCATGGGCCAGGGCAAGGGAGGGGATGACCACAGCAGGACAGAGGCACACACAGCGAAGGGCACAGGGACATGATGCCCTTGCCCCAGGTCACTGTCATGGGGGACGGACACCCCAAACAGGCAGGTACCCTGAAAACCGCTCAGCCTTAATTCCCTCAACACAGTATAGCTGATAGCCAGCAGCAGACATAAAGCGTCAAGAACCAACTTGAACTCAATTGTTCAAAAGAAGAAAATTACAGTTCTGTGAATCTAGCTTGCGGCTCATCACCCCTTTTATGCATGGGTTTAAAAATATCCATGATATATATATCTTATGATCCCCTCTTTGTAGAAAGAAAGCATGCTTTGAAAAAACACCAGAAGGGATGAGAGGAAGGGGGAAAGTTAGCAATTTTTTTCATGGTAAGCTGAGGATGTTCTCCACCTTCTCTACCTATATATTTTCTAATTTTCCCCAATTAGCAGGTATTAATTTATTCATGTCTTAAGAAAAAAAGTAATACCGATGCACAGTGGGAAAATTAAAAAAGTTAAAAGGCACATAAGAGGTAAAAATGTAAACATTAGAGTAGAAACTCTCTTCCCCTAAAGGTATCCATTGTCAACAGTTTCTTGTGAATCCTAATAGGAAAAAAATGCATTTATGTTTCCTGAAGAGAGCATTTATTCCTTTTCAAATGGAACAAAAAGCCTTTTATTTCTAAAAAAAGAAACATAGAATCTGAAGTTTTTAAGCTAATTTCCCTCTATGCAAAACGGTCCTTTTTTTGTGGTTAAGAAAATGTTCCTTTGCTGTCCTCTCACTACATAGTTTGTATGGACTAGGGATTGGAAAATGATAACTAAAAGGTCATTCAACAAAATTTTGATGCAGCAAAGAAAATGCACAATAGAGTTCCTTTTGGAATTCACGTGCAAAAGTGTCCCATTTGGTAGGCTTTCCTTTTTCTTTTTCTTTACTAATTGTGCTCTCTGTGAGCAAACATTCCAATGAGGACACTGAAGGAAAAAGCATCCTAACTAATGAGGTTAGAAGTTAGGGACTAGGGGATGGCCGAGAGCAGAGGCGGGCGCTCCTGGGCAGAATGTATTCCAGGGTCCTGGCTGAATTCCCAAAGCTAGAAAGGAAGGTTCAGAAATGCAGCCGTGGCCATTAGGAAGTCACTGCTGGGCTGGGACACAGGAGAGGGTCATTCATTACGCAGATGAGGCTCTCATGGGGAAGGGAATAGAGGAAGAATGTTTGGGTTGGCTAGGAGAGCATGGGACGTGGACTTGAAAGAGACTGTGTGGCTCATCAGCCCTCAAGGTGGGACGTGGGAAGAAAGGGATGTGCACCTGACCCCTGCGCACGTGTTGTTCTGCAAGCTCTGCCACACACCACACCCCACCACAGCCTGACACTGAGAACGCTTTCTACAGCATGGATATTTGCCTTACAGTAGGTTTCCGAGAAAGTAAGACGAAACGAGAGTTGAAATTAAGAGGGAAATGGGAGGAAGTAATCATTACAGTATTGAGGCAATCTGGCTAATCTATCCAACTCAAGAGAAGTCATTATTTTGGTTTTATGAGGCTGCAGGGAAAAGGGGTGACTTCCCCGTATTGCATTTACTGAGTATGGAAAGCAAGGAATTCAGCCACGTGGGTTACAATCTTTGAAACTAAATGTTTATACAGCATCAAGGTAGAAAGTGAAATAAAATACTAACCAAGCTTCAGTCATGGAAAAGGCTACCTTACGTTTCAAATACTTGCCAGGTGCTCATTGGCCGCTTTACTGGAGAAAACTATAGTAGGAAGTACATCCCCCCCACATTCATGGAAGCCAAGCACCTGAGTCTTAAAGAGAAAATTCAATACAAAGGGGTCTGATTGCATTTATCCTTATTATTAAACGCTTACAAAATAGACATTTGATGAAGACTATATATTAGAAGATTTTTAATATTTAATATTTAAATGACATAAAAATGACTACTTATTACATTATTAAAACAAAGAATAGCATGATACATACTCTCTTCCATAATATTTTGGTCTGTTCTCCACCTATATTAAAAAAAGAGAAAAATATTAATAATGCTTTTGAATTAAAATCAGAGAGATAAAAATGCTATGCAAATGAACATAGCTAATCCTGGTAGTAATTTTATTACAGACTTAATTCCCCAAATCTGAGATCCATGAAAACACAGAGTAAGCCAACACATGCCTCTGTTTTGGATAGGATGATGTAGGATCATCATATTTCTCTAATCATTAGGCTCATTCTCCACCTAAACCCAATCACCCAAT
The DNA here is from genome assembly GCA_003697995.1 of Taxidea taxus jeffersonii. Classification (NCBI taxonomy): domain Eukaryota; kingdom Metazoa; phylum Chordata; class Mammalia; order Carnivora; family Mustelidae; genus Taxidea; species Taxidea taxus. The sequence continues at coordinate 193,596 of ML101850.1, forward strand.
AAAAGAATTTTCAAATGAAACAAAGGAAAATATTAAGAAATTTATAAAGATATTATAAGACATCATCCTGAAAAATAAAACAAATAAAACTTAAGCACTGATTTCAGTCTTCATCCAACTGTTACATTATGTATTCATAATGAAAATAAGAAATGCACCCGGATTTCAAGTTTCACTTGGTCTCTTTCCAATTAAAATCGATATCCTTATTTTTAAACAAATGGAGAATGGTCTGAAATTCACTTGACACCAGAGGTACAAGATACAGAGGACAAGATTCATGACTTGACTAAAAACCATAAGCATCCCAGAAAGTATTTTTCAATCACATTTTGAGCTTGGGAATTATCACATTGGATTTTTATCACATATATATGATAATCTACTTTCATAAGAACTTTGTTTTGTGTTCGTGGTGTTAGAATTGGTTAGAAATTAACATGAATTGTCATGCTCAGCTTTTGTTCTTCTAACCTAACTCCAGGGACACTGAAAATATAGTGGAGCCCCACTGAGCTATGGATTCTCATCAAGGGTTACAGCAGCAAGTTTATGTTTATTTACTAGAGTAGAATGGGGTCTGACAGCCATTTCATTTATAGTCATTTCTGTCCACAGTTGAATGGGCAGTTCTCTCAGCAGGACTCACAGACACAGTGGTGGAATTTTAAGGTACTGGGCAGTTTCCTGGCTCCCTCCACCCTCTAAAGTATGCAGAGGATCTGAGAGGACGGTCAAGAGCCCTGGAGCAGAGGAAAAGGCTCAGAAAGGGGGAGTCAAGGAACATATTCACAGGCCTGCCTTGGACAAGCCTCGCTGGCATAAAACTCATCATCTAGACACATCTGAATATATGTTCACTCTTCTGTGCATTTTACACTTGAAAAGCACTGAACCAAGAGGGGGCATTCATAGCTCTTAATCTTCAAGGTTTGAAGTCTGCTCAGTGTCATTTACAAAGGAAGATCTAAATAGTATCATTACTAGAAGCACAAAGTGTGTAAAATACGCCTCGTTATCTGATGTGTATCTGATGTGTATCATCACTCTACATGCTGGTAAGTTTTTAATAGGAATCGAATATTTTGCCATGTATATCATTCTCTTAGCTTTCAAAGTTCTTTATTACTTTTATGATACTGTAGATATGTGTCTGCAGCACCAACATGCCACAGAAGATATTTAAACTAGAAAAGTTTGTGGAAGTAAATAATAAACGATGGGTAAGATAGCTCTCCAATCTTTGAGAGTCAATAGTCCTTTTCTTTGAAATGATTCCGTATATATAAAGACAACTTTATCTCTATCTTTTTGGCTGAGCCATAAAACACACTTGCAGCTCCGGGTGAAGCTTCCAGCCCCACTCCCCACTTCTCTCGTCTTATCTTCCCAAAAGGGAAGAATAATTCATCCGACTTCCCAGATGGACAGCATGGAAGATAGAATCTACTACTAACTCCTGCGTACAAGTAAGTAGTTAATGAACGTTGAATTTGACTCCCAAGAAGACAACAGATTGCTTTCAGTTCATTAATCAATTATAAAAATATGCGGCATGCTTATGACGTTCAGAGCTCCGTCTTTAGCCCTGTCGTCATTAATGAAACAATAATCTCACAGGTGTGGAGAGGAGAGATCTGAGGAGCTCAGGAGTGTTCTGCATTTGGAGCAGGAGGAAACCAACTTGGGAAATCTAACATAAGCCCCCAAATAGAAAAGTCAGTATTTATGGTGCCTTGAGGGATACCAAGGAAGATTCTGTCTAGAGGACAGTGTAAGATGATATAGTCATCCTTGTTAAAGTGAGAGAGATAGGGGCTGGGATTAAAACAACCAAAACCAAACAAAAACCTATTCTTTTCCTAAACTTTTTGCTCATAGGGCTCTAAACATGGTCTTTCTCTCCATATTTTGCTGAGCTTTTAACCAGTCAGGAGCTTAAATTAAGCTAAATGGCCCTAGAAAAATCCTACAACATCCACATGTTTTCAAGGTGGCTAATATTGGATCCTCAGATCCAGACAAGCTGAGTGTCAGGGCTCCCAGAAATAAAGGACCTGATTGATAGATTGGTAACCTCTACACGGTGACCCAGCGATGCCCAGAGGAAGCCAGACTCTGTGCCCAGGTATGGCTCTGTGTCAGCCACCAGCAGAATCAGAACCGACCTATAAAATGTGGACTGATTAAAGAAGATATAACACTGAATTTCAGTTTCCAATTGTACGAGATTCTCTTCAGTGAACAAGACAGAAGACAGCTGACAAGTAAAAAGAAAGGCAGCTCAGAAGCTCTTCTCACATTCTCACTGAAAATTATCTTTGTTAAAATAAATCAAGAATTGGGGCGCCTGGGTGGCTCAGTTGTTAAGCGTCTGCCTTCGGCTCAGGTCATGATCCCAGGGTCCTGGGTTCGAGCCCCGCATCGGGCTCCCTGCTTGGCAGGAAGCCTGCTTCTGACTTTCCCACTCCTCCTGCCTGTGTTCCCTCTCTCACTGTGTCTCTCCCTATCAAATAAATTAAAAAAAAAATAAATCAAGAATTTGATAAAAAAAAATAGAGGGCTAACTTAGGGAGTCACATGGATTCAGCAAGGGACAAAAACATAACAAATTCCAAACATGAAATAAGGTTGGTTCTGGAGCATTCCTGCCACTGATTATCTCAGGACAAGAGCTGGAGTTGGACAGCCCATCACCTTGGTGAACTTGGTCACCATGGAGAAGACTAACAGAAACTGGATCTGTAATGCTTGCTCTTGGGATTTAGTGCTCCAACTCTAAGAAGTGAAAGAAGCTCATCATTTTAGGAAATAAAACAAAACAAAAACCCCCCAATAACTTGTAGATATATTGCTGAACCCTAAAATACTGGATACTTAGATGATCTAACTGGTTCAGAAAGGAACACCTCTCTTTATGGAAGAACACTGAGCAGATGATCTCAGTGAACAAATAAACACATGGAATTGGTCTTCCTGAAGCACAGGGGAATTCAGTATATGCTGTGTAACCATGCAGAGTCTTTTCAAAAATATAATTGAAGATTTTATTCTGCATAAGCATCATCTAAGGGAGAACAGTCCCCCCCAAGGTAGGCAATACTTGCCATTGATGTCAGTGTTGATCATAACATTTTGGAATTTCTCTTTGGAACTTTCTTAAGGCTTACCATGTTTTCTCTTGCATATCCTTACAGCTCTCTCTCTCTCTTTTAATTTAATAATTTTTATTTATTTATTTTAGAGAGAGTGAGTGAAAGCAAGAGAGAGAACATGAGTGGGGATGGGGGGAAGAGCAGAGGGAGAAGAGAAGCAGACTCCCCACAGAGCAGGGAGCCCAATGCAGGGCTTGATCCCAAGTCCCTGAGATCATGACCTGCGCCGAAGGCAGCTGCCTAACCAACTGAGCCACACAGGTGCCCCTACAGTTGTCTTTCTCAAAGTCTGGTCATTCAAAACAGAAACTTCAGAATACTTATTAAAGATTACAGATTAGGAATCTACTACTACTCCCTCCTTCAGACCGACTGAACCAGAATTACTGAGGGGGCTGCTGCGATGTGTTATTTGATAAAGTCCCTAGATAATATTTAAGTGTACACTAAAGTCAGAAACACTGGTATATGGAAACAATATATCTGTTTTTTGAGTTGAGAGCGGCTGTTATTTCAGCTAATAGGAAGAAGTTATTCAGAGCCAAATTCAGTACAAAAACTCAGACAAAAATGAGGCATGATCCTTAGATACTAAAATCTGCACTATGTTCTGTTCTGAAGATATTTTACAAGAAACATTCCCAACATGCTCTGAGCAATGGGACCTCAGCAGAAATAAAACATGGCTTCCCAAGACGATGGATTGGAAAGGGACCACACTCACATAATACACGTGTTAAAGTAAAATCTGTTTTATGACTTTATAGGCACACCTCAAATATATTGCCAGTACTGTGACTACTGAAAGTGGTTTTAGGGACGCCTGGGTGGCTCAGTTGGTTAAGCAGCTGCCTTTGGCTCAGGTCATGATCCCAGCGTCCTGGGATCGAGTCCCGCATCGGGCTCCTTGCTCGGAGGGGAGCCTGCTTCTCCTTCTGCCTCTGCCTGCCTCTCTGTCTGCCTATGCTTGCTCGCTCTCTCTCTCTCTAACAAAGAAATAAATAAAATCTTTAAAAAAAAAAAAAAAAAAGAAAGTGGTTTTAGTCCCGTCTAGTCCTGTTCATGCCCCCCACACACCATGTTCCTACTTATCTCCAGCCAATGCAAATGTCATGGCTTCCTGCTAAGGGTCTCATAGCCCACATTCATCCTATGCTACAATCAAACAGAGTTACTCACAGTTCCATAATTCGCTCTCTCCGATATGTCTCCTGTTTTCCATATATTCTTTTTTAAGATCCTGAGCTTCCTTTTAATAAAATAGGGGCAGATCGCGTGCGAGTTGGAAGGGCAGGCTCTAGACTCAGGCTGTCTGGCTTTGATGCCAAATCTGTGTATCCATAAGCAAGTGCTTATCTCTGTTCTTTGTCTTTCTCATCTTTAAAATGGGCACGACAAGAAAAGTACACCTGCCTCACTGAGTGGTTGTAATAATTAAATGAGTAAATACGTTACAAGCTACATGCTTATAGACCTGGCTGGGACACAGAGCAGTTCAATGATTAATAGCTATTTCTGGTAACCAGAAAGAGTCTCCCTGCACAGGAAGAAAAGTTAGGCCATTCTTTTCTTTTTTTTAATTATTTATTTTAAAATTTTTAATCAAGTAGAATTAACATACTCGGTTACATTAGGCCCATTCTTTACTTGCTCTCACAGCTCTTTTTATATTTTGAATACATACTTGCCCATTTCTTCTCTACTTTATGAGATTTTCAAAGCAGCAATTTTGGCCTGCATCATCATGACATTCCCAGGGCTTTGCCTCTGGTCTGGCACAGAAAGAGTGTAGTTCTCTGAATTTGATCCACTCTTAAAAATGTGTCAAACAGCAAGAGCCTATATTCCCATTATTTTAAGTAGAAAAAAGTAATTTATTCAAAAGTACTGATTTCCCAAATATTACTTAAATGCCTTTCAATAACTATATAACAATCTGATAAGGATTTCTGCCTACTATAAAATATTTAAAGCTCAATTCCATAATTGTTTAACACTTAAGGGAGTAATTAACAAGTATATTGGTGTGCATCCACTGCTGAAGAGAATAGCAAGGAACCTCATTATCCTATACTGAGCAGGTACTATAAAAAAAAAATAGACTATCTGGGTTAGACCTGCATTGGCAGTGCTCCCTGGTATCTGGCCTCAACAAATACCAAAGGGCTAATCCCTTGGGGAAAAAATGGAGAGAATTATGGATATCATGTTAATGTACTTGAACACAAAACCAGGTCAGTCAGGACAACAGAGATACTCAAGAAGTCCCCTTCCAACTCCTAGCTCCCTGCTCCTCATAGTGTGATCCTGGGACCAGCAGCACTGGCCTCACCTTGGAGCTTTTTAGAAATGCAACATCTGCATTTCGGAAGGGGAGTCATGTGCACAGGAAAGTCTAAGAAGCTGCTGTGCACACGAGAACTCATCATAGCAGATGAGAACTTGTTAACTGCAGGTTTTTACCCGGGAGAATGAATTTGGCTAAAACTTTCTGTTGAGTTATTGTAGCAGATACTCCGATAGCGAGTGTTTGGAGTGCAAAGGATGCCTGTGCCCATTACATGTTTGCAGAATGAGGCAAAGACTATGAAGGCAGAGGCCTGGTGTCAATTCAATTGCTGTGTGACCCTGAGTAGGTTATTAAACTGCTTTGCATCTCATTTTCCTCAATTTCCAATAAAACCGGAGTTATAAAAATGTACTATTTTAATAAGGCTCAGATGAGATAATACATGTAAAGAACTGTAGGGCCGGGAACATTGTGGTAACAGGTTAGCATTTACGCAGTGCCTACCCTGTGCCAAGCAACTGTCTTTACGCTTTCACATGTGTGTCTCATTGAAGTTCCCCAACAACCCTATGAGGTAAGTGAGGGCTATTTTGCAGGCAGCTGCTAAATAACTAGCCTGAGGTCACCGAGCTAGTAAGGGGCTTCGGACCCAGCAGACACCTTGAAGGAGCGTGATTCCCAGCTTCTTTGGAGTATATACCAACCAATGCTGATGCCTCCTTTGTGGGCCAGCACACAGTTCTCCACTTTGGTTAGACAGTAGATTATCTGAATTGTCCTTAACTGTACTCTGCCAGGATTGAACACTCTAAAATCTCTTTGGGAAGAACTGAGTTCTGTCAATGAAGTTAACGAGCGAGCATTTGTCATAAATTTGCCTACATGTAGTGATACTTGGGGTCTCTCAGCTATTCTGTAATTTAAAATTTTATGTATTCCCAGCTACATGGTTTTTTTCCAATTTATTCTTCTAATTTTAAGGAATAATTCTCAGCATTTTGCAAAGCTTGAGAGAACAGTAGGGTGACAGCTGCATGGTGAGAGACAGGAAGCATAATCCTTAAATGAGTTTTCTTTATAGTCAGATTATCATTGCCTAGATAAACACAAGTTCTTTTATATTCAGCACAAAGACATTTAAAGGATATTGTGAGTCCTCTGTAAACAAGGTTTCCAATTATTGAGAAAACAAAACTTTTATAATCCCTCAGCAGCTGGTATATGTTAAGTTTTTACTTAATAGAAATAATTTTAAAACCCAATTTAGCAACCTCCTACACGGGGCAGTTAGACTGCTGAATTTTTTGAGATACAGATCAAGTTCAGAAGAAAAAGCTTTGATGGAGGGATTTATATTGGTGATATTGGGCAATTTTATCCAGAAAAAAATAAGTATGGATAATTCCCTTCTAATTAAAAATCAAAGTTCCCTATTGAAAAGGACAGAAAGAAATGTGAGTACTGAGATTTATATTCTTGTAGTCAAAGTGCATAGTATAGAATGAAAATTGAGCAAACTTTAAAATCTCCTGTTTCTTTTCATCTAGAATCGAAGGCCATCTTTCTCCTTATGGCATTACTTTAAGGCTTCTAGAATTCTGATGGAGCACTGGTGGGGCAAATGTTTTCCTGTCTTGATTTCAATGTATTATAAAAATATCTCCTGGCCGATCTTTCTGTAATAAACCTCCTTAAAAGGTTACCAATGGCTTTCCAAAGTTCTGTAAGTAGATCCAAGTCAAGCACTTTAATAACCTGGCATAAATATTCTGCTAATTTATAGACGTACACAGTATATGAGATTAGGGGTGCTTGGGACCAGAGCAGTTCCCATTCATTTGGTTTTTTTCTGTCTCCTTTTTTCTTCAGATTTTTCCAGGAATTGTGATGTAAAAATCGGTGATAATATTAGAACAAATAAGAAGAAAGAGAACTTTCTTAGATAAGGGGTTCTAACTGGGAGGGTGGGTGATGTTTCTGTTCCCCAGCGGATATTTGGCAATGTCTGGAGATAGTTTTGATTGTCATGAGTGAAGGGTGCTACCGGCATGTAGTGGGTAGAGTCCAGGGATGTTGGTAAAATCCTGCATGCACAGAATAGCCCTCACCCCCTTCTACAACAAAGAATTATCCTAGCCAGAACATTCATGATGACGAGCCTGAGAAACCCTGTTTTAGACAAAAAGGAACTTTGAAACCTTGAGCATTCCCAAGAGAAGTTATTCAAAAAAATTTGTTGGACCAAAATATAAACAAGCAATCAATACTTTAAAAACGTAAAGTGGATTGAAAGGAAGATAAGAGGAGATATTTACTTATGAGAACACCGATCATTTATAACAGTAGTTTTTAAGAAAAGACTGACACTTCCAACCACTTAGAGAAATAGCTCAGGTAAATACCAAATTGAACGGACCAACATCTTAGTAAGACAAAGAAGGAAACTCCCCTCCCCCCTTGAAAAAATTGTAAACAATCTGAAATATAGAAAACATTAAGAAAAAAAATTTATTTCTTGGGAGTAACCATCCATGCTATGCATACATGTGAACTAATGTTTAAATCCCTTACTGCTATGGGATTTCATGCCTCACAGCATGTTCCTTTGAAACTCTGCCCTGATCACTGGGTTGGAAACAAAACTTGTACCACACATGGATCCCTCAGTCACAGAGGAACTTTGCCCCGGGGAGCTGAATGGCTGGCTGTCCAATGCCTCAGTGATGTCCTGAAGTTTCATTATCTAAGCAACCATACAAAATATTCATCATAAAAGACGAGGGTGAATTACCCAAAGTAGCTGTGTTTGGATTTGAAAAATAATGGCAGGGCAACAACAACCAGACACACACATCAAATACCCCACCTTGCACATTAGCCCTTTGTTCCCAGCTCTGGCCTTGTTCAGGTTCAGACCTACTGACACTGACTTAGAATGTCAGGACAGGGCTTGGGAGGATCAAAGGAGGATCTTTAGTATGTGTGCTACAGTTGTCCCAAAAGGCAAGTCACACAACAACTGATAGTCCCTTTTTGCAGATGAGGAGAGAAAAGCCCATATGGCTGGATTACTTGAAGACCACCTAGTGGCATGGAGAGGAGATCCAAACCAACATATGATGGATGCTAAAAAGTCCATAGTCTTTTTTTTTTTTTTTTACACCAAAAGGAGGGGAATTGTCCAGGGGACAACAGAGGTGAGGCACTCAAGAAAAACATTGATTCTGCTAAAATAAATAAGTAGGTTGACCCCTAAATTGTTAGACTCCTAAAAGTGCCCATTCTGGAGACTGGCATGAGCTGACTGTTAGGAGAAGATCTTTTATCACATGTGATGGCCAACTGTCTTTACTCTTCATCCCTCTGAATGGTACCGCCAGAGAACCATCTACCTAGTGCCCAAGTTAGAAACTGACATCCCAGATTCCTTCCTCTCTCCCAGTCCCATCTGTACTATCCCACTAAATCCTGCCCATGGTATGGAATTCCTTACTCTTGAAATGGTCTCTTTCTTTCCATGTCCACTGTGCTGTCTATTCACCCGAACCACTGAAATAGTCTTCTTACAGTTTTTTCTGTCTATGCTTTTACCACCCTCCAATCTGTCTTTCAGACTAAAGTCAGAAAATGCAAATCTCATCAAGTTCTCTGCTCAGAATTCTTCACTGGCTCCCCATTGCCAAGCAGTCAAACCTATACAACTCAGTGAGTCCATCCCAAACCGCCCTACTTAAAAGTGGTACCTCTTCACCTTGGCATACCCCTTCTCTCTTTTATGCATTATTTTTCCCATGACACTTGTCATCATCTGAGATACTATGTATTTTACTTGCATGTTTATTGCCAATCTTTCTCTTTCAAGTGGAAACTACACAAGGATAGAAACTTTTATGTTTTGCTTATTGCTATTATCCCCAGAGTCTCGAACAGAGCTGACACATGGTAGGTGCTCGATAAACATTTATTGAGTGAATAAATGAATGGCAGATGGGATTTTCCCAGCATGGCCTAGCTTGTGTGTCCAAAATATGTCCTGAGCAACACATACACTCTTGTCCTCCGCATCCTTACTTCCCAATTCTTTATGTTCCTGCCACAGAGATCCTTCTAGTTTCTGAAACACATCCTGTTTGGTCGTACATTCCAATCATTCTTTGGACGGGATATTTCCTCTGCTTGGAATTCTAATACTTGCTCTCCAACCCATCTATGCCTTAACCTGGCAAAATCTCACTGATCTTAAAAATAAGAGGGAAACTGTCTTATTTATTTATTTTTCAAGTATAATTAACATGCAGTGTTATATTAGTTACAGGTGTACAATATAATGATTCAGCAACTCTACATTATTCAGTGCTCATCACAATACATGTACTCTTGATCCCCTTCCTCTATTTCACCTATCTGCCACCCACCTCTCCTCTGGCAGCCACCAGTTTTCTGTATTTAATAGTATCTTTTTGTTTGTTTGTTTTGCTTATTAAATTCCACATATGAATGAAATCATATGGTATCTGTCTCTCTGGCTGACTTATTTCACCTATCATTACACCTTCTAGATCTGTGCACATTGTTGCAAATGGCAAGATTTCATTCTTTTTATGGCTGAGTAATAGTCCATTGTGTATATACACCACATCTTTTTTTATCCATTCATAAGTCGATGGATACTTGGGCTGCTTCAATCTTGGTTATTGTAAATAATGCTGCAATAAATATAGGGGTATATGTATCTTTTCAAATTAGTGTTTTTATATTCTTTGAGTAAATATGGAGTAATGGAATTCCTGGATTGTACAGCAATTCTATTTTAATTTTTTGAGGAACCTCCATTCTGTTTTTCACAGTGACTACACCAGGTTGCATTCCCACCAATAGTGGATGAGGGTTCCTTTTTCTCCATATCCTTGGCAATGCTTTTTATTTCCTGTGTGGTATACACACACACACACACACACACACACACACACAAAATGTATCTATTATATATACACAGTGGAATATTACTCAGTCATAAAAAAGAATGGGATCTTGCCATTTGTGACAATAACCTAGAGAGTACTTTGCTAGATAAGTCAGACAGAGAGAGACAAATACTATAGGATTTCACTTACATGTGGAATCTATAAAACAAGAAAAAAATGAATAAACAAAAAGCAGAAACTGATCCATAAATACAGAGAACAAGCTGATGATTGCCAGAGGTGGGGAGATGGACAACATGGGTGAAGGGGAGTAGGAGATACAGGCTTCTGGTTATGAAGGATAACGCATGGGGATAAAGGTACAGCACAGGGAATACAGGCAATAGTATTATAACAGTGCTGTATGCTAAAAGATGGTAGCTACATTTGTGGTGAGCATAGCATAGTATATGAACTTGTTGAATCACTGTATTGTACATCTGAAACTAATGTAACATAGTATATTAACTCTACTTCAATAAAAATAAATAAGTGGATAAATAAATAAATGTAAAATAAATAAATAAGAGGTAAAATGCTGTCATCTTGGAAAAGTCTTTCCTGGCTGCCTCTAATCAGCCTAGGTATTGTTTCCTATCCTCCCTTTGAACTAAAGGCCCGAGTTAGGGCCATAATCTTAGTGGAATTGGGATTGTTGGTCTTTATGACCTCTAGAAGTGAGCTCTTTGAGGGAAAGGCTCCCGTCTTTCTCTGTTGTGTTGGGACCCAACAGGGTATCTTGCATAGAGCTCTGCTTCAATGGAAGTAACTGACTGTCTGCAAGACAGCTCTCCTGGGGTTCTCATGCATGCAACAATACAACAATAGTTATAATTGCTAATAGTTACTAAGAACTTTTATTGTGCCAAGGCATTATCGTAAGCACTTTCTTTACATATATTAACCCATTCAATCCTCATGACTATCCAGTAAGTGAGATCTATTACAGCCATTTACAAAGGATGAATTGAGATATATAGAAGCAGTACAGAAAAGGAGACTATATTATCCGGGGCTTGTACCTCCAGCCATCACAATCTATTGCCTGGAAGTGCATCAGTCCTGTTTCCTGGGTCCCTGGAGCAGTCCTGCTTCACACATCCTTCTCAAAGCCCTTTGTTCAACTTTTCTTCTATTAGGGTAATTTATTCATATCCTTCCAACTCCTCCCATACCCTTTCTTTTTTCCTCTCTAAATTAAGGCAGAAATTATTTCTATTAGTAACAAAAGAATCCTAAGTGATATTCCTATTAAATCCCAATCTCTAAGGCTGGAGCCGGGGTGGCTATAAGGTTTACCAAGCTCCACAGGGCATTCTGACACACATATCAGTACTGGGAAGCACAAATTTGGGCAGCAGTTCTAAGACATGGAGAGAATGAATACCTTCCTGGAAGCTTCTATATTGATTTTGATTTCTATATTGACTCTCTCTAAGAGAAGACTTCTATATTGATTTTGACCCAGTCTACGTGGATTTTGATCCAGTCTATGTGGATTTTCTCACTGTAGGCTTCCAAGAACACCCAAAGTCTACCCATGGGTGGTACTCATCTCTCTAGCTGGCCCAGAGCATCTTCCCAACAGCTCATTTTGACCCAGTCCTCTTTGCTACATCTTCCCTGGCACTCATTTCTTGGCTTTCTATGTTGGCCCCCACCACCCACCCTGAGCCATCCTTGTGTGGACAACCCAATTAGGTATACTGCTCTGACTCTGCCCTACCACTGTTGGCTAGGACTTTGTATTCATCCTCTGGCATCCTGAAGCCACAGCTCCACATAAAATGGCTCTTTCCCCCAATCAAGCCAAATCCCATGGAGGTCAGCCATATTGGCCAGACTGGCTGGCCAGCCTCCCACCAGGGCAGGAGAATCAAACATGATGGGTCCATCTGTCCATCGTCCTGATACTTCCTACTTAACCATGGATAGGAATTTTCAATTAACATCTAACCTCATATTCTTCTTGCTTCAAAATACATTTTCCCCTTCCTTTTGTCTTTGGTGCAGATGAAAACCCAAGACTATTCTCTATAGGATAAGGTTTCCACTATTAAAAGCCATCTCCATGTCACCTAATTGCTTGTTCTTCCTCCCACTAAATAATTCTTGTTCTTTTAACTTTTTAAAATAGATCTTATTTCCAATCCTTAATTCGTCTTTAATATTCTTCTTGGAACTCTTTTTAAATTCTCCAAATACCTCTTAGGTTCAAAAAGCTTGAAGTACCCAACAGAATTGAATTAAATCAAGGAAAACTTAATGCTTCTATTAAATTTCTAGGGGGAAAAAGATTGGGTGAGTATATTCATTTAATTCCTTATTCTTGTTAGTAAACTCCTTCTTTCAGAACTAAATAGTGTTTGGGTTAAGTGGTCCTGTACGTCCTTTGGAAAAGGCAAAGAATGCCCATCATTCTCTTTCTTCTCCTCTTTTTTTTTTCTTTCTCTCCTTCTAGAGTAAACATATTTAAATGTAAGTATTCAGTATAAGTATTCAAATGCACATGTTCCAACTGATGAATAAAATTAATCCACCTGAAAGGCAGACATAACTAAGAAGGTAGTAGAAATGAGACTGTATAGCAAAATGTCTTCAATCGTTTTTGCATTATAATCTTTCTTTGAAGCTGTTATACATTTTTTTCCTTCCTAATCATCTCTCCCAAATGGGATTTTAGTACTACAGATAGACTGTATACCTGTTTATGTTCTATATGTGGATCTGTGTTTACACATTAGAAGAGTGTACTCCCTTAAGAACGGATGTTTCCCCCTCACCCTTGGGGTTAATATCACCCTGACTGAGAACTCGTTGTCTGATGGGATCAGTGGGGCCTTCAGAATGCTTTTAACATTTTGCATTTAACATAATGCATTTAACATTCTCCCTACAGGAAGATAGAATATGTATCTTGGCTTCCTTCTTATGGACAAGAAAACTGCAGTTCAGAGTGGTAAATTAGCTTGCTCACAGTCCTAGCCAAGGCTAACAGCAGATTTAGGAAACACGCTTGTTGATTTCAGGTCCAATACTCGTGCCTCTATATGGTGATGATGCCATAAAATCTGGAAGCCTGTTCTCTATTATTTTAAAAAACTGCCTAATTAAGCATTTCTGAAAGAGGCACTCCCCCCTAAAATAATTCTCCATATGGTAGTAAATAAGAGTGAAAGTGCCTTATTAATAAATATCCTTGCTTTTGAATTCTTTTTCTGGTGAATTAGTCCATGTTACAAATCCTTGAGCTAGCTTTATGGTGCTTCCAGCAGCCCTGCCATGAGACATGCTCAGGCTGTTCAGGGCTGTGCACCCAAGACATTGTTTTTATTCACTGGGCCAGGGCCCATCCTGCCATTACTCTTCTTGCACAAACAATGTTTGTTTTTGCTTCTTGACCTTTTATTATGACAATGTTCATACACACAGAAAAACTGAAACCTTTTACAGCAAACACTCATACACACCACTTCGGTTCTGTAATATCTGCTGTACCTGCTCTATGACCTACTTATTTATTCATCCCTCTATCTACCCATTAATTCAACTTTTTTAGGGGATGTATTTCATAGTAAGCTGCACACATAGCCCTCTTTCCCCCAAATGCATCAGCATACAAATCATTCATCAGAATTCAATAACATATAGACTTTTCACAGGCAGGTAATACCAGCTTGGTTCTTGAACTTAAAGAATGCAAGTTTGTTTACATGTTCAGGAGGCATTCCTGGACCAACAGATTCTACATACCTCTTTAATTTCCTGCTTATGGAGTGGGCCACCTTTTCTAACAGGCTACCATCTCTTGATGGGAGAAGAGTGGCCACGAGAAAGTTGGTGAAAGAGTATCTACCTGCTTATTGCTCACTGCCTTGGCCTCATCCATTAACTTACATGTGTTAGACACGGAGGCCAAAATGTCTCTTAAAATGGCTTGGGGATCAAATTCAACCTGAATACCAGGCCTAAAATTCCCTCTCTTCTGCTACCATCTCTATAGTGCTTGGGAGTTGGTAGAAATTAAAGACCACTGCTTTCCATATGTAAATGCCAGGCGCTGTTAAGTGTTTTACATATATTAACTCACTCTTCCAAGTTACTTATAGTGCAAGACTAGGGCCTGGCAAACCTTTTCTGGCAAGGCCTAGAGAGTCAAAACTTTAGCCTTTAAGGACCATAGTAGTTGAAATCAACTGTTTCAAGAACACAGCTTGCCATGGGAGCATGAAAGCAGCCATAGACCATATGTAAAGGAATGAGCCTTGTTGGGTTCCAGTGAAACTTGATTTACCAAAATCATCAACAGGCTATAGTTTGCCCATGCCTCCACTATACTAACAAGTGTTAGAGTCTGTTCTTTACAATCGGTGTCAGAACATCTTATTGTTAGCTCAAAACTCAGCCTGTCAATGCCTCTAAGGCCTTTTTGTTTAATGGTGGGTCAAATCACCTCTTTGTATTTGTGTCCTTTTATCTCTTACTCTACTGCAAAGAGAGAATCATTAATTTTTAAGCAATGAGATACTGGTGCCAACTTAAAGATCGAACTGAACTAAGGCAGAAAATGGTTGAAGTATGCTGTTAAACATACTACAGCTAAAACCTTAAGGGATTTGACCTGCATCCTTGAAATGAAAGGTATTGTGGAAGCATCGTTAAGCATGGTCTTTGAGATGTTGTGGAACCCTGAGGACCACAAGAGCAAAGGGACAAACCAGAAAAGTGTAATTACAGACTTGGTAGAAATACCCAGGGAGATAGGAGAACGATTCATCAAATAATCGATGTGTAATTACCTAGAAGGACACAAGGTGCTGGATGGCAACCAATATGCTTTTGTCTGGCTGTGCCAAGGCTATTCAATTTCCTTCCAAGTGAATGGGGAGATGACACTGGCTATGTAAATAAGGAGGAAGAAAGAGATACCATCACTAAAGTAAAGCTCGCTATTGTGTCCAACAAGACAGGGAGGTGCAGTGTACTTAGAGCTAATGTCAAATGACGCTGTGATTTGTTAAAGGACACAGCCAAAGGTGATGGATTACCAATGACTCAGTGTCAGCCTGGGGAAGATGAGAGGAGCTGTAAATTAAGGCACGGAGGTGGGGCCAGGAGAGTACCAGCACCGGACTGACCTTTATTAGCAAATTAGCCACCTACAATCCTGAATTGAGAAATGATCATGAAGCACACAGAGAATCTACTGAGTAAAGAGACTACTGCCTTGGTATACAGAACTGTAATTCAAAATATTCCTGACATAAGGATAATGGATTTGGTATTTTCATTAATGCAAATGTCCATTAAAAGGAAGAGTAAACTATCAAGGATTTGTGCATAGTCACAAGGTAAGGAAAACATCTAAAAAGAGCTAGAGTTCATAATAATATGTACAGCATCTGAACAAACATGAGTATGAATCATATTAGAATGGAATTTAAATATTTTTAATTGTAAACATAACACAACACTAAGAAGTATAACCAACTGGGGGTGGGTGGATGGGTGGGTATAGGAAACCAGGCTCAATTAAGCACTGACCATACTTGTACAAGGATTCATATTTGGCCTCTGCAACATTCCCGGGTCCAGGAGAGCTAGACATAGCAAAGAAAGGAAAAAGCAAAATATTTTTAAAGGGTGGAAAATAACATCCAGGAGGAAGTATATCTAGACAACAAAAGAAGGCTATGGGTTGACTTGGCACCTCCTTTGAAGTCCATGAAGAATCTAGCACAGTGCTAGGCAAACAGGAAGCATCATCAGGGGACAAAGCATCCTGATGCTTCCATCCTAGAGCACAGGGAAGGGAGCAGGACATAGAAAACAGAGGGAATGGGCCACTGTTGTAACTCACACTTGACTGAGCGTCAGGATGAGCTCTAGGACTTGTTAAAACACAGATTTCCGGGTTTGCGATTCAGAAGGAATCTGCATTTCTTCCTTTCTTTCTTTCTATCTTTCTTTCTCCCTTAAGATCTTATTTATTTATTTGAGAGAGAGAAAGAGCTTGAGAGAAAGAGAGATCACAAGCAGGCAGGAGGGGTAAGAGGGAGAAGCAGACTCCCTGCCGAGCAAGGAGCCTGACTCAGGATTCCATCCCAGGACTCTGGGATCATGACCTGGGCTGAAGACAGACGCTCGACCAATTGAGCCACCCAGGCATCCAGAATCTGCATTTCTGACAAGTTCCCAGATGATGCTGTTGCTGCTGGTCCTGGGACCACAGCTGAGAAGCACTGGGTTAGAAGGCCAGTTCGAGGTTCCCTCTGGTGCTGTTTGTCTCATCTCCTCTTGGAATTCCCATGAAGGATGGATGACACGTGTAAAACTCTAACCCAGCAAACCCTTCAAGGGTGCTAATTCTCATTCCTATGAAAAGACTGACACTAAGCAAATAATTCGGCAGTATCCTTTAGGGTATGCCCATTAAAACTGGCATGGTCGGAAATGATAGCATCCACACTTTTCTGGTGGGAAGTAGAGTCAAGTCTACAAATCTGTCTCAAGCGTCTCACTGCTTGGTTAGCCAGGCCGTACTACCCTAGGAGATGAGGCTTGCCCAGGGCGAAGGGTGGTTTAACCGTTATCTGCATTATATCTCACTTAATGTTTAACTCACTTAATGTGAATAACTGTGAAACATGTCTTTAAAACCTCACTAGGGCACCCAGTGCTTTGTACCTGGCTCCCCTTCCCAGAGGAGCCCTGGCCGCCACTGAAATTTTGCTGGACCTGACCTCTGAGTCACAGAGTGGGCAAACAAGCGGGCTGCTCTTGATAGCAACTGCTGCGGAAGTGAGCCATTTGCTTCCTGTTTGGACGTGTAAGGTTGGCTCCATGAAAGCCAGCACTTCACAACCACTGTGCCGCAGAGTCGGGACCGCCCCACCCCCCCTTCACCGGGGAGCGATGTATCTTGGGTTACGGCTGTCACAGGTGAGGTAAGTGTAAGAGGCCGTGTGGTGTAATCCCCAATGCTCTTGGTTGTTCTTTTCTTCCTAAAGCAACGAACAACACATGTAGTATTTCACCTCAAGTAATTCTGTAAAGGCATATACATTTTCGAGTTTGATTTTCAGAAATAAAAATCACCCAGAATGATCAAGGAAGCTTCTCAAGAAATTTTACTTATTATCACTGTTTAATCTCCCTGTCCATTTTCCTTACTTGGTTTTAAGAAGAAACCTTCCACTTTTGCCTCAATTTATGCTTCAGCATATATACTGTTCTTTGGTGGCTCTCTCCAGTTCAGCCCACCTGTCCCCTGGGTTTGGAGCCCCTGAGTTTCTGAATTCTGTAGTAGCTTGTCCTGAGGAACCCCTTATCCTTTGTTCACGGTATCACTTGGAAATGACTAAATATTTATAGGGGCAAACATGCAGGGTCTACTTTACATTAGAAAAAGTTCAAAGTACTCTAAAGAGAGTGACTTCTTTTTTGGAGGGCTACGTATTGGAGCAGTACTTGTCAATAAGAGTTTTTTTGTTTAAAGAAGCATAAAATTCTTGGTTCTGTATTTGGAAAAAATAAAATTCATTTGTCTAAAATTTTTTTCTAACATTCGTTTTATTAGAAGATTTGCCCCCTCGACTACAGTAGGCCTACAACCAAAGCAAGTCAAGCTCACATGAAATCACACCTAGAAAAAAGCCTGACTGCATTACAGAGTGAGCTGAAAGCCTAGGAGAAATGTGATGGAAAAAGTCCTTTATTCTAGGTTGTGTCAGTGTGAAGGGGCGGGGGAGAAGCAGATTGGTGGAGAAAGTCTAGGATAAAAAGAACAGAAATATTTCCTACCAAGGAAGAAATAGCCTTCTGATTACTACACATAAAGCCAATTAAAAGGTAATGGGATTGATTTTTGTTTGTGGCTTACAAAATCAATCTCATTACTTTAGAGACATACCTTGTCCAAATGTCTTGAATCAGTAGAGTTTTCTTGTTCCCCCAAATGTACATAGGTTTAAAAACATTTATTATCAATGAACAAAATAAGAAAAGGGGGGGGATTGAAGAATAGCAGAAACCCCTCTGAGTTTACTTGAAATCTGATTTGAAATGTACTGAGTTAGTTGAGAGTGACATGGTGAATCAATGTGGCTTGTTAAGATCTTCCAGATATGCCTAGACAAGATAAATTCCTCAAGCTACAAGACTGTAAGACTGTGAAACCTAGGGATGGTGAATCAAAATTTTAAAAGTGTAATCATAAAGTAAAATGTTTCTGTAGGCCTAAAAGAATAGTTTTTACAAGTAAGGGTAGAAGAAAGTGAAATGGGCAGATATTTAAGGATACCTAAAAAAATGGAGAAAATGGGGCATTTATAGTGATATTTAAAAAGCAAATACAATTCATTAGAAGGCAAAATAAGGTGTTACTGCAATTTACGATAGGCCACTGTCCTCTCTACTTGGCTTAATTTCTGACAATCAAGAACAAAGAGCTGGTTCTGGTGAATGCTGGAAACCTCCGTTCTACAATTCACTTTCACATTTCAAAAAACCAAAACTTTCTAAAATATATTGTTCTACGGGAGAGAGAGGAAGTGAAGTTGCATAAAAGGGAGAACAATTTGAAATAATCATATGTAGTTTTATTTCCCTTTTAAGAAATTGCTTTTTATATTGAAATTCACTAGCAATTTCAAAAAAGACAAATGACACCAAATCATTTAGTCACAAAAGAATTTCTACTTATTGTGTACTCTTTAGGTAATTCTAGTGGAACTTGACTTTAAATTAGTCATGCAAGTAAATCTCGACATTTTGGCCTTTTGCAAAGGCCAAAAGAAATTTAGAATATTCCAGGAAAAAAAATATTAGTCTGTATTTAAGTAAGAACCTTAACCACTGCCAAAAGTCTAAGTCACTACCCTAATAACAGCATTGGGTAAATCTGATATGCTATTAGTAATAGTTTGAGAATTCTAAATTCCTTATGTTAGCAGTCTCTATTTTTTTAAAAAAATAATTTTACCATATATATGCTGATTGCCCACTGCTCCTTGGCACTAGGTTCAATGCTAGGGAAGGCCATGCAATTATGACTGATGAAGTTTCTGGAACTTGTATTCCCCTGGAGGGAGATGTGTAAGTGATAAGCAAACAATTAAACGTGGGAGAAATTATATTAGATAGTGTATTAGGTACTACAAACAAAATAAACAGGATGATATGACAAAGAGCTAATGGTTGGGAGATGTTATTTATTTATTTATTTGCTTGTTTGTTTGTTTTCTACCCTTCAGACTGTGACCTCCTCCTCTTACCTCCCCCCAGAGGAGGAGAAAAGCGATCATTCGATGGCAATGGGCAGTTGTGGAAAGAACCCCTCAAGCCAGCTTCACTCTCAGAGGAGAGCACTGCTCACCACGGAGATGCTAATTTTTATGGGGTTCCGGGAAGGCTTTGTTACTAGGTGTCCTTTGGTCTGAAACCTGGACATGCAGCGAACACAGGAGAATTCCAGGGAGAGAGCAGATCTGAAAATCCTACAGAAGCAACACTGTGGTTTGTTTGATGAATGGGAGCAGAGGCTGGTGGGGCTGTGCTCTGAAGACAGGGAAGTGACCGACACAGGAGCCCCCATCGTGGCTCACTGGCAGAGCAAGAAGATTTGTTTATCTTCTAAGAGCAACAGGAAGCTGTTGAAGCTGTTAGATTTATATTTAATAATGTTGGCTCCTGTTTGGTGAATGGTGTGTGTGTGCGTGTGTGTGCGCGTGGATGTGGGCTGCGGGGAGAGCGCCAGCGGTAGAAATGAGGAGATGAGACAGGAGGCAGCTGACCAGCAATAATCCAAGCAAGAAATGAGCAGGACCCAAACCACATGGCAGTCGTGGAGAAGGAGGAAGTAGGCAAGTGCAAGTGCAAGACACAGTGGGAGGTAAATTTGACAGTCGCTAGAGAAAAGGGTGAGGGTGGGAAGGGAGGAGTCCAGGTCTCTGAAGTTAGGTGCCATTTAATGGAGTGGGGGGTTCGGTTCTATTTTGAACGTTAGGTTACGGGTGGTGTGGGACGTTCACTTGAGGAGGTCAAGTAGACAGGTGGAGCGGGGTGTCTGGGCCCAGGGAGAGGGGTTAGCTAGAGGTACACATTTGGGGGTCAACAGTCACGGTTCCCGCCAGACCACCCAGGGCACAGATTGGGTAATTAATGAATTGCTTACAAAATGACTGAGAATTGTCAGAAAGGGCAGGGGAGAATTTTGCTACTGGAAGATGTTTTGAATCTCTTGGCAAGGAGTGCTCAGGAAATGCTAGCAGAACGCCAGGTGCTGTGGCTGCTCGATAAATATTAATTAACAGCGATGAATCTCAAGAAAGCAATGAACTGTTATTTCACGAACTGACCATGCCTGGCTTAATTGGCGCCAGGGCTGTGGTTCAACCGCTTGTACCCTCTGTTCTTCATCGTCAACATCTTTTCTCCTGGCGGTTTAATTCCTGACCCAGGCATCTTGCTTTGTTGTTGATCCTTATCTTTTTGGCCCTCGCATTCGGAGAATACCGTCATTGTTCTGACTCCTTCCCTGTGAGCATCTCAGAGCCTCCCCTTCGCAGGTTTCTGAATCTGCCTTGAATCATGAAGTCTGAGTACCTATTATGTGCCAAGCGCTCTTCTACACACTTGACACATATATGTCATTTACAGCACTCTGTCAAGTAGATACTGGCCCTTGGAGTAGAGGAGACTTTCACCTCCCTGAGCAAGTGAGTGCTTGGCTCTAAGTTAGGTAGTTAGAAAGGGGGAGAGCACGAGTTCAGAACAGGTCCAGCTGACCCTGTAGCCGGGCTCCCCTGCCTGGGCTGACAAAGCTCATTGAATTTTGCCTGCTGAATCAGGCTGTCCCCTCAAGCCACCTACTTCCCCAGCAAAGCCTATTAGGTGGTTGGTATCTGTTGATAGCTAGCCAGCATTCAAGCCATGTTGGCCTGTGTCCTTACCTTTGAGCAACAGTGTTCTATATCTCTGTAAGTACACTCACCTGGTGTCCTCCTGTGAGTCCTTATTGCATTCAGTGGGAAGACACTAACCCGAGAGGGGCTCCTAGCCTGGGAGGGTATTAGTCATCAGAGAAACAAAAGAGATGGGGTATGTGAATGACTCAGCTAGGCAGGCTGGCTGGGGACAGGACGGCTGGGAGCAGAGAGGCTGAAGACTAAGAAGGAGGGCACCAGGGATGTGGATAGAAGGAAAGCGTGGACACTTAATAAGGGGTGAGACAACAAAGACAAAAAAATCATTAACTCGTGGTTCAAAAGAAATAGCCCGAACGGTGTTATCTGAATGTGTTGATAGAGCTTCAGTCTCTCTGGCCACATATGCCAACTGAGTAGGCAGGCGTGGCACAAGGCAGAGACATCTGCTCAAACATGGCCTGCAGCAGAAGAAGTAGTTTTGTGGTATCCAAGAGGAGGCCTTTTTTTTTTTTTCATATTCCATTTGGTTCTTTTTATTAGAAGTTGAGAATACAGCAAGTAAGGGAAATCCCATGGTGAATGGAACCATCACACAGAGGTCTTTCTGAAACTCCAAACTTCTATGATCTCCCAAAAATGTGCTTTGTGGCTTCAGCAATTTATAAAGGGGAAAGGGGGAAATACTGAAAAAGGCCACTATTTAATGGTGAAAGAATGAAGCTGCAGAGGTCCTAACCAGCCTAGGGCCAACGAAGAAAATTAAAAATCTGCACAGAGCAAGCAAGCCTCTGATGCTGAGAGTAAGGCATTTGGGCGCCAACCTGGTGAGAGTTCTCAGCGAGCACTGTGAAGACCAAGTGCACAGTGAGGCTGTTGGTAGTGAGTTGCACAGACACACACACATAAATGGGCACACACACACGCACTCACACACACACACCCTAAAGAGGGAGATTTTTACTGGATGACACATCATTGATGTTAATTTCATTTTTCCTAACAGTTTGTGCTATGTTGAACCAGATTTAGCTCCTCCTTTGGGGTGTGGGGTGACTGGGCCCAGAAACTACTACTTCTGTTGGTGGTGTTACAGGGCTTAATCTTATACCCTGTATCCCAAAGCGTGTGACCGAAGAGCAAGTCCCTTGGGGGAGGCCAAGTCCTGGGAGGCCAAGCCACCCAGGCAGGAATTCCTCGTGGTTAACACGGCACTGGAAGACAAAGGGAGCTGAAGCTGCTCCTGCTGGCACCCATCTAAGGGACACCTGTTCCTCCAACACACATGACCCTTTATCGCCTGACACCTGGCTGGCTGGGCCCCATGCCACCTGCAGAGGAAATGGAGTTGGTGAATATCCATTTCATGTGAAGTTTCCTAGTAGAAATGGGGTGTGGAATTTCTAGAGGCAAGCAACGTATGAATCAGCATCAACCGGACCCCTTACTCATGAATCAAACCGATAAAGGTCAAAAGGTGAAAAGTTGGTTAAAAAGACAGACAAGCGGGAGACAAAGCTACACATGCACTATGTTCTTTAGTTCTAGTAGATGGGGATGGCTTGTGGCACGTGGCTCTGCTTTGCTAAGATGTCTGTGGCATTGCCTTCCAATGCAAGAGCAACAGTAAAGAGATTAGTGATCCCTTCAGATCCCCTTGGATGTCTGAGGAGTTTCAGCTGAACCCTACGAAGAGCTTCTGTGAAGCCAACCTACATCTACCCATCTCCACTGCCAGCATTCTGCCTGGCTTAGAGGACAAGTGACATGGTTCCAAAGATTTTGAGAAACAAAGAAGTACATTCTCTCTCTTACATGTATAGACACACGCACACGTGTGCACACACAGAGCTAAAATAGTAACTCTATCTTTAATTACATACATCATGATTTTGTTCTCTTTTGATGCGACACTCAAAGTATCCATTGGCAAGTTCTTTGCTATATTCCTAACACCTAGACCAAAGTGAGAACACAGTAAGCTTTCCATATATACTTGTTGAATAAATGAACAAATGGCTATTTACTGTCCCCTGAGTTTTAAATTCTGGTACCCAACTTTGCCTGGAAACTTTTTATTAATGACCCTAGGAAAAGCCCTTAGTGATGTTCTAGTTTTACAAAACATTCTTTTCCCAGAGACATTTGAATTCCCCTAACTTCCTGCATGGGCTCTATTTTCTCTCTTGGAGAAGTAGTAGATGTAAAATAGTATTAAAGGAATATTTTTTAAGATTTATTTAAGGGACTGAGAGCATGGGCGTGTACAGGGCAGTGGGGGTGGGGGGCAGGCAGAGGGAGAGAATCTCAAGTGGACTCCATACTGAGCATGGAGCACCATGCAGGGCTCGATCTCACAACCCTCAGATCATGACCTGAGCTGAAACAGAGTTGGATGCTTAACTGACTGAGCCGCCCAGATGCCCCAGGATTGAAAGAATTTTTTAAAAATATTTTATTTATTTATTTGACAGACAGAGATCACAAGTAGGTGGGGGGGGTGGAGCAGGCTCCCTGCTGAGCAGAAAGCCTGATGCGGTGCTCTATCCCAAGACCCTGAGATCATGACCTTAGCTGAAGGCAGAGGCTTAACCCTCTGAGCTACCCAGGTGCCCCTAAAAGAATTTTTAACAATTTATTTCTTACATATCCCCTTACTCTTTTCCAAACATCTTACTAAACATTTTATCTTTATCCTATTCTTTCCTTATTTAGACATTATTGAATAACCAAAGGACAAAAGTCATCAGGGTTGGTGGCAGGACAAGATAAAACTACCAGATAAGGAGTGGACCTCATCCTGGATTTTTCCTTAGGGATCAGATGGTTACTCAAGCCATATTTTTGGGATAGGAATGTCTACTCTGTGTCAATATTCAGATTACTTAATGAATTTCAGTGTCCTTCAACAGAAGTAAAATTTTCTGAGAAACATTTATTACACAGTGATAAGTTGTCTCTGGGTGTGGGCATGTGTGTATCTTTGAGGAGGCAGGTTCAAAACCAGATCCTGTCAAGTCTGGTAGCCAGAAAGTACTGATGTTCAAGGATGAATCTCAAGAGGGTTGGAGTTGGAGCCTTTTCCTCCTGTTAAAGCAGATGTGACACTTTAAAAGGCATCTGCTACTCTATATTTAATCTAAGTCAAAATATAAAATATAAGCAAGGACCCAAGGACTTTTGTTTGAAGGATGTTAGTTTGACTATTACAGAAACTGATGGGCATAAAAATAGAAAATAGAGCCTTAGTCCTGCCTTTCAATCTTGCCTGCATCCCAAATGATAAGAGAACTGATTAGTGAGGGACTACTGGGGAAAGTTCTCTGGGATGGTAAGCATTTTTATGAGTCGATATATTTTTAGGCTCATCTCGAAGAATTAAAAAATAGTCACTTTTCTTGTAGGGATTTTTTTTAATGTCAAGTAAATGTGAGAGGGCATAAAGGTTTGTTAAATATAAGTGTTGAGAGTACCCAGATATTTATTATTCTCTGTGTTCTCTCTGTTGGAAGCATTCCATAAGAAAAAAATGATGACAGAATCAAAACAGAAGAAACAAAGAAAACAACCAAAATACATGTTTGGGGGGGTGTTAGGGAAGGAGGCTTAATTGCCTCTGCAATGTTTAAAAACACAAGACCTCTGATTTCAAGAGAGTTTGTGAATATTTTTAAAAGACACACCTGATTTCAAAGTATAGATGATTCAGGCATTAAATTTGGTGACACACTAACAAACATTAATGTGAACCAACTCCCAGGAAACCCAAAAGCCCTCTGATATCAACACAGCACTGAAAATTCATCATATTTAACAAGGTGTGTCAGAAATAGCTGAGTACTGACCTCCCCAGCACAAATGATCCTCTTGGGACGAGGGGCCTCTTGCTGTAACTGATACACTGCCAAAAAACAGAAAGAAAGAAAGAAAAAGATAATTATGATTAGAAAACTACAACACATACCAAGATGTTTTCAAATAGTCCCACCTAAGTGCCTCTGAAGAACAGCAAAAATTTCAAACAAAAAAATAAAGAGGATACAGGCACATCTTTAGACTGAATAAAGTCAGCTCATTTATATGGAAATTAGTTACCATGCATGTAAACTGGCAAAATTGATTTTTTTATTCTTTTACAAGGCCAATTTAGTTTCATAATTGTTACTGGCATTGTTCATTTTATGGCTTTCTTGGAAGGTAGGATTAAAATTCGTTGGACTATTTTGGAATTGTAACTGCGAGGACCAAAGCAGTAAGATCATTAAAGAGGATTCCTCAATTGAAATGCTGATGTCTCCTGCTATATTAGGAAAGACTGGCGTTAGCAGGAGTGCCATTTTCTGAAACATTGCAGTTATGTACCAAGACAACCACTGATTTTGTGAGTGAGGGAAACCCCAAGCCCTTTCTCTTTTCATGAGTTCCAATTTTTGGTCTGCCTATGCATTCTCATCTATGTGACTGGTTCCCACCCACAGGCATTCCTCTTTCTTGGGCCCCTTAATATCTTAACTCTCTCTCTCTATTTTTTTTAAGATTTTATTTATTTGACAGAGAGAGAGATCACAAGTAGACAGAGAGGCAGGCAGAGAGAGAGGAGGAAACAGGCTCCCCGCCAAGCAGAGAGCCCGATGCGGGACTCGATCCCAGGACCCTGAGATCATGACCTGAGCCGAAGGCAGAGGCTTAACCCACTGAGCCACCCAAGGCGCCCAGAAAAAACCTGCACATTTTTATTATGACTCTTCTATCTCTTCTATCCGACCAAATGAAAACATTAGGAGTAAAATGCCCTCAAAAAAAGAAAAGTTTATTCAAAAAAGAACGCCATCATTCACTAGCCTCAGAAACAGTCTGATCCGGGGGCAACTTTGAGGAGTTCCCTGTAAGCCTCTCGAGCTGGAGATGCCAGGTCTCCTTCCTCGTCCACGGGTAGCACACATCATCGACTGACTGCAGTTTCTCAGTGAGCAGGTCTCAGGAACCAATCTGTTTGCTCTAAGCGACAGCATTTGGCAACTAGGCACAGAAGCTGTTGACCATCTGGATTATGTGTCTCCATAAAGATAATGAGACGGCAACCAACGGCAATGGTAGCCATATAAAAAAATGGGCCCTAAATCCTATCTTAGCTTCGAGTGAGAGTCTCGGTCCCTCCTTTTCCAGGTTAGCTATAACAAAACCACTGTCCATGAAAAAAACCTCTGAGGCACATTTAATACAAACTGGAACATGTCTCGTAATCTGAAAGTGTCACTTCTTGAGTTTGTGTTGTTGTTGTTGTTCAACAAACATATTTCACAAGCAAAATGCAATACTGTATGTCACTTCTTGGGTGGTTCTGTGGGCTAAGAGGTGTTAGGATGGAATTTGCTGCTGAGCAATGTTCCAAACGTGTTCCAGGCGCCCCCCAGGCCTGGGCCCTCTAGAGCACACGATTAATTCTTAGCACTGGAATGAGCTGTTGGGCAGAGGGTGTGGTCACTGGGGAACGTGGAGGTGAAGGTGGTCTTGCTCCCCAAGCAACCTGAAGCACACTGAGAAGCCCAGAGCTCACAGAAAGAAGGTTTTATTTTGTTTTCAAGAAGGAAACTGGGTGCACTCTCCTCTAACAATAATCAACCCCTCTTCCTGTGGATGCCAAGCAAAAGCTCGTGGCTTGGGTGACAGTGAAGCTCAGTCCATTGAACCCAGCAGTTCCTGAAAGACCCTTCAGGAATGGCCTCGCCAGCCACTTCTTTCTAAAGAGGGCATGCAGACCCAGGAGCCCAAGCCAGCCATTTGATTGTGACACTGAGCCAGTACCCCCCAGCTCACCCCTCATGTCTTGCAGTCTTCATGGGAAAAGCTCTTGGGTGTGAGTGAGAATTAGTAGGTGTTTTGGAGGTCTTCTCACCTGAACCCCACCTCCCACCTTCTCACTAACAGAATGTCCGTCTTAACAGGGACTGAGTTCTCCTCTTGTCTAATGGCACTGTGAAAAACCCGAGGGTGAGGCCATGTAGCCTCGTGACAGGGGGGTCTCAGGTGTAAGTGTGCAGAAGAAACACCTATAGGGTGTGATAAATTGGAGATCCCCCCCACTCTTCTGATTCAGAAACCTGGGGGGAGGGCTAAGGATTTGTTATTATAAATATTCCCCCCAGTGATTCTGATTCAGGGGGTCAGTGGAGAAGGGTTTTGAGGTTCTGAACTCCTCTCTAGGAAAACAGGCACAAGTTGTGACTGCTTGATCTACTGTCTGGGTCTCCTGGGAGAGCCGTCGGCCCCAGCATCTGCTGTCTAATTGGCGCTTGGCCTCTTAGGAAAGAAAACCTTGCGGAGTATACCCAGGGTGACCGGCTTGTGAACTTCTCTGCTTAGGGCATACACTTCATACAGTTATGGTTTAAAGTTTAGAATATGACTTTATTTATTTTTTTTTTAAGGTGAACTTGAAGATAGCTTTTCTTTTCTTTTTTTATTTTATTTATTTATTTATTTATTTAAAGATAGCTTTTCTTTTAGAATATTGAAACCAAAACTTTTTCGGTGACTTCATCAATGTTTGGGGGTTTAGTCTTGAATATTAAGGACTAGCTGCAGATATATGACATCTTGGGACAAGATTATTCTTTTGGAAACAGCCCAGTGAGTGATAGCATTCGGTTCTAAGAAAGGGAGGGGAGCAGAGAATTCAGGGAGTTAAAGGACCTTTTGTGACGTTGTGGCGCTCGGAATCAAGACCCGGGCTTATCCATCCCTTTGGCCTCACAACTCTAAACACAGTGTTTGGCTTAAGGCAAAACCTTAATATGTAGTTGCTGAAGGAGCGGTGGACGAATGAATGAACAATATACCTTAAATGAAATAGGGAGAGAGCTGATTTTAAGGTTCCTATTCCTCTACATTTCTAAGCCAGACATTTGTAGTTGCCTCTCCAACGTCCATTTCCATCTTCTCCATTCCAACAGTTCTCAAAAATGTTCCAGTTCTGTGTCTTATATAGGGTTGGTCCCTGATTGGTTCAGGGCGGCAGCATATCCCAACCCTTGGACCACAGTGTTGGAGTTAGCAATGGGTAAGTTCAGTCAGCCCTGAGACTTAGTTCTAACACTTCACTTAAACCATCAGGAAAGTAAACTGTAGATACTTTCAATCAAGAGCATTGCAATTAACATTAAACCCAAGAAACCACTATTTAAAGTAGATTATCATCAAGCAGACTAATTTTCTTTTAGGAATGTCATAATTGGAACTCATGCCTCACAACTAGAATCTGATATCAAATAAGTCAGAGTTATGTCCAATAACAGGCAATAAAAGCTAAGACATACCTAGACCCTTCTATACAAATTCAAAATCATAATTCTCAGAATCAAGTCCCATAATATGGTAAAAATGTACTGCCTTCAGTAAATATATGAGAGATTTCAAAGTACCAAATAATCACTAAAGTTTGGAAAAAAAAAA
>RCUC01131379.1:0-35334 GCA_003697995.1 Taxidea taxus jeffersonii
GGTCCTGTCGGACACCTCCTAATACTGTGCCACATGTGTGTCCTTACAGGGAATCCGTGCATTTGTGTTGGGAGGTTAATACTTTCCTCATATTTAAGAAAAAAAAAATTTTTTTTCTCTTTCGTAGAAACTGTTGGGCTGCGCCCACGTGTCAAAGGAAACGTTTTGCAGAAAATTTCAAATGTAACAAAAAAAAGGTTAAAAAAAAAAAAGAAAAGAAAAAAGAAAACTTCAAGTGTGCAGAAGTAGAAAACGTAGTGAGCTCATGAACACAATCACAATGAGCTTGTGGCTTCACAGATTTCTGTGCCGGCCAGTCTTACTTCGTCTCCTCCTGCCCACTCCTTCTCCATATTATTTTGAAGCAAGTCCTATTTATATTAGACATTTCTTCTGTACACGTTTTAGTGCGGGTTTCTAAAAGACGAGGGTTCTTTTTTTTTATTTATTTTTTATTTTTTTTTAAAGATTTTATTTATTTATTTGACAGGCAGAGATCACAAGTAGGCAGAGAGGCAGAGAGAGAGAGGAGGAAGCAGGCTGTCCGCAGAGCAGAGAGCCCGATATGGGGCTCGATCCCACGACCCTGGGATCATGACCGGAGCCGAAGGCAGAGGCCTTAACCCACTGAGCCACCCAGGCGCCCCGAGAGTTCTGTTTAAAGTCCGAACCGGAATGCCGCCGACACACCTAGAAGAAATCCGTTCCTTCGTGTAATCTCGTACCAGCTGGTGTTCCGTTTTCGGAGGAGACGCACTTAAAGATGGGCCGTGTTACCCGTGCAGCGGGGCGGCACGTTTGTTGGCTTAGACAACAGATGCCAGAAGGAGGCAGCTCGGTACAAGCCTGTGTAGCTTTTTGGGGGAAGTGATTTAGAAAGTAGATTTCTGTGTCTCTTGCAACGCCATCTTTTAGCCCTTGTTATGCGGCTGTTCTGAAAATAGCAGCAAATACTCACTTGGCATAGCGTGCAACACAACCGTGCCCAGAAGTACGCCCATGTGTCCGGCGCCCGCGCTCCTTGCTGAGCGGGAGTTTCTCTCTCTCTCTCTCTCTTCTGCACGAGAAGCCCTGGTTTCTTCGGCGGGGACGGTATTGATTTTTCCTCCGTATGCTCTCGGTTCAGGTTGATGTTTAGCCTTTGACCCAGCCACTTTCTTACAATAAACAGTTTGTTGATGAGAGCAGCTGCCCACCAGATTGTTTCCAGATTGTTCTGTGCTGGCTGAGGACGGAGTGCACCTTACGAAGAAGTGGGCTGGAGCTTGTGGCTTCCCCTTCTCACAGGGTCTCCCCCTCCGAAGCAGCTGTCAGCCCAAGAACATTCTCCGAGTTGCATTCAGTAAAACGGTGAATCCGCAGTGCGAGAAATGGGGCTTCCCTTACAGTCTTGACTATTTTGTTTTATTCTTTGAAGGACTGATAGCATTTTCTAGAAGTTTCTGCCACACGGAGCAAATCCTTATATTTCCATAAGAATTCCCAGTCTTCGGTATGTGGAAATTAGGGTGGTGCTCTGTCGGGAAGCACACAGAACACGCTTTACTTTCCATACGCGTCTGTGCTCCTTGACTGTGTACAGGTTTTCTACACGATTGAGGAATGAGGTTAACTTTCAAACCAAGGTCAGTATTCCCTGCCTGGTATTATTATCTTGCCCTTTCCAAACGAATTCTCATTTTTTTTTTCTACTTTTGAAAGGTAGTACCACTTTTTTTTTTTTTTAATGCACGTGACCGGTAACCTCGTGACTTGGTGATTTATGTGACCCGAAGGCGCACCGTAGTTTGAATTTTTGCTGCTTCTCTAATCACCCCCCAGCTGTCACCTAGAGTGGACTGTCTGCTCGCAGCAACCTTCATTAAGGCGAGGTCTGAGCTTTCAAGCATCAGAGCCAACACGTTTCACTGGACTGGCCACCAGGGGCTGCTGTCAGAATGGTGAGTCTGAGCTCACCTCCCTAGAGGCAAGTTTACTTTCTCTACAACCAGTAAATTTTCTTAAGCTACCAATCCTGGTTGCAAACCAGGTCTCAGGACGCAGCCTCCAGTCAGCAAGCATGCGTACAGATGTATCCCTTCCAGCCAGGCGTTACGTAGGACCTGGACCCAATTCAAGACCCAAGATTAAGACTTGTGTGTTTTTCATCCAGTGCCAATAAGCTGTTATTAATACACGGATTCCACATAGACTGAAAAGCTTCACGAACGTACTGGGGTTTGTGTTCAGGGAGGGCAGGTCCTGCGTTTGGACTGTTCCAGATCCGGGCCTCTGGAGGAAGGGCCCATGACGATGGCAATCTGGATTTTCGGGGAGGTGCTCTTACCCAGAGTGGCCTTAGCATCCGTGCCCCAGTGCAGGGGTCGTGCTGAGTCAACTAAAATGTGAAACGCTAGAAGGTGTTTTGGGTGGTGGGTTTGTTGTTTTTTTTTTTTAATTAAAAAAAAAAATTTTTAGTTTTTTGTTGCAAAGGCTATGTCTCCGGTGATTCCCAGGATTGATGGCAGAACAAAATACACGGCGAATGCCGGAGCCACAGGGCAGTTAGAGCCTCAGGAGCAAATCTCTTCGTTTGACTTCAACTTTTTATTTAAAAAAAAAAAAAAAAGAAAAATCTAAGAAAGGGTGAAAGGACAGTACATTAACCACATGTAGCCTTCACTGTGGTTTACCCTTCTTAACATTTTGCTACATTTTCTTGATAAAATTAAAGGTTTTTTTTTTTTTTTGGAAGATGTATACTTTACTGCCTGTAAGTAGAACACAAAGCACACAACTTGTAAGTTATTTATGAGAGCGTGAGGCTTTGACATCGTTTCTTCTAGGACTTGGCAAGAGAGTGGTACTAGTTTGTACTTGGCCTTGGGCTTGTGTTCTTTATTTGACGTAAAGCCGGTAGCTTACTGGTTTGTAGTGGTTCTGGATGGCTGGTCATCGCCCTACTGGGCTGTGCTGTGGGCAAAGCCCATCTTCACACTGGCCAGCGTGTCTAAAATTCTTACGCTATATCTTAAAAATCCTGAATTACAGAACATAAAACATCTTGGAGCCACGTGTTAGGAGGGCAACTGGTTGATCTTTTATGCCCAGCAGAGGTTTTCTACCCCCGATGTAGGGAAATTCCACTGATGTCCATGTCCTGAGTATAGATTTACAATTTTTCTTTCAACTTTCTAACCCAAGTATTGTCACTTGGGAACTTTAGATCTGATTGCTTGCTTCCATAAGAACTTTTTTTTTTGGTAAACCATAAGTAGTATACAAACGTTGTATTATTTATGTGAATATCTGTCTGCCCCATTAAACTGTAACACAAGATCATTTGAGAGCAAGGCCCATATGTTGTTAATCTTTATGCCCCTTCCCAGTATTTGGCCTAGAGCAGGCATTTAGTGAGAGCGTTTTGTTTGAACACTTATGAAGCATTTTGGCTTCTCCCACTAATGTGTCCTGAAACGCTTCCCCTGCTCCGGGGTCTGGGACACCCACGGGGCCTCGGGGGACAGGCTGGCAGCAAACAGCCCACCCAGCTCAGACTGGCTGCCCGTCCACTCTAGTTCCGTCACCGTTTATTCAGGTATGATGGGCATTTCATAAACAACCATGTGAAACTGTTGAAAAGAACTGGCTGTTGAGGAACAGTGACAAGGCAGAGTTCAGGAGAACGGCGGGAGGGTTTTATCTGTTGTTAACCTGCTTTCCCATCTAGAAACTACTGTGTTCATGCTGGTGGGTCAGCTGCTTCTTGCTGTGAACTAGGAGTACCTTCTTCTGTGACTGCATCGAGGACGATGTCCTGTGCTCCTCCCCAGCCCCCATGGTGTGCCCGGGGGGTTCTCTCAGCTGTCCCTGTTACAGCCCTTGAGCAGATGAACCTTTGCTAAGAGTGGCCTGGAGTAGGAGCTCCCGGCCTTCTCTGAACACACCACTGGCCGGCTCGGTCGCTTCTTTCCAGGTACCATGTATTTCTTCCTTTTGGAATCCCCAGGATGCCAGCATGGTTTTCACTGAGCATGAAACATTGCTCAGTTGAGGAAACTGAGGCCCGGAATAGGCAGTGCCAGCAGGCTGGCCGGTAGCCGAGCTGCTGAACCTGATTCTGCACCAGGGTCCGGGGTCTGCAGCTTCCTTGCCCTGCGCACTCGAGGCCCAGAGGCCGGGCTGGCTGGAGATGGGTCTAGTTGGCGATGGGTCCTCGCCGGCAGCCGGCGCCTGGCCCAGTGTCATGGGTCACCGCTGCGGGCGTGTGGGCAGGATGGGCCGCCTTGGGTGTCCCCACTCGCTTTGGGCACTGGGCTTTCCTGGCTCCCCCCACCCCCATCCCGTGGCCCCGCTCCGCCAGGGGCCTGTTGTGTTGGACGGGGACGAAGGGTGGGCGGTGGGCACAGGCAGGCTTAATGAAGGCCCCGGAGGCTCCTGCAGACGCCAAGCCCAAGCCCACGGGCCCCGTCGGTGGAAGTTAGTGCCTGTCATGTGCAAGCGGTGCTGGAGCCCCGGCCCGGAGCGCCTCCCTCTCCGTCAGTGCTGGCCCGGCTGGCTTGGGCTGCGTGCCCTTGCGGAATGGATGGCACCTCCACAATGAGCCCGTTTGGCCCCGTGGAGGTGTGATGCCCATAAAAGCAGCCTTGTTAGAAATGCCTGATTCATTACCTCTTTTTACTGCTCCGCACGAGCCTTTTGTGGTCTTCACTAGTTGGCAGGTAACAAAAACTGCAGTAAATCCCACCCGGGCGATACCCTTACATAATACAAGGAATGCTGCTCAACAGATGTTTATTGAGTGTCTACTGTGTCCCAGGCCTGGGGACCTGGAATGACTGCGACAGGTCCAGCTCACGAGGGACTCCCGTCCCTGGGATTGAGGTATGTGGATCTGTCCTAAGCTCTGGGTGTTGCTGAGTTACCGTCCCAGGTGTGGTCTCGACACTAGCCAAGCATTGGCACGTGTGGAAATTCATCTCGCCACCAGGCCTCAGGGCCCGTCTGTGAGAGGCAGGCACTTCAGAGAGACGCCACCTCGCCCCCCCCCCCCCCGCCCGCTCCCCGCCGCCCCCGGTTTTCCCCTTGCAGGGGTGTTGGCCCCCCCCCCCTGTTCCCCCCCCCCCCCCCCCCCCCCCCCCCGGCCATCCCCATTCTCTGCCCCTTCTCGGGCTCCGGTGGCTCTTGGCTCTAAGGTTGCATGAGCAGGAGGTGAGCAAGCGGACAGATTTCCTTCGCCTTCTTGGCTTCCCACCCTTCTGGGCAGCTCTGGCCTCCTGCTCCTTTAGGCCCAGTGCTGGCCCAGGTCCTTCCCCTTCCCTTAGCTCTTTGCTTCTCTTAACTGCCTACAGTTCCCTAAGCAGCCCTTCAGGGGAATCCTTCTGGATATACGGTTTCCAGTGGAAAGCAGAGAGTAGTGAGTGGTAACTCACGGAAATGATAAAACTTTGTTTCTTTGTGAAAATGTCTTAGTCTAGGCTTGCTTAAGTGGGTAGAGTTAATTAATGGTAGATCCAAGCTCAAATTTAAGCTTTTTTTTTGCAAGGTTTTATTAATTTATCTGAAAGAGAGTGGACAGGGAGGGAGAATGAGAGGGAGCAGCAGACTCCCCGTTGAGGAGGGAGCCCGACGCGGGGCTCGATCCCAGGGCCCTGAGATCATGACCTGAGCCGAAGGCAGAGGCTTAACCCACTGAGCCACCCACGTGGCTCCAGATTTAAGTTTCTGTTGTCAAACATTCTGCTCTCTCCCACACACTCCGGCCCCAAACCACATATATCTACTTCAGCGCTATTTCATAGTTCTATGTTATACTGAGTTGTGTCTTTCCTTGTGACGCCCACAACATCTTGCTTACAGTAAGTAGGCGGGTCCTGTGTTGCTTTACTTTGGTCCTCTTGCTGGGGGCTGTGAGATAGGAATTAGCATGGGGATTTGGGAACCAGGCAGACTGGGCTCTTTGGGTTCACTTTCAGCTCTGACTTACTACGCGTGCACTTTGGGCGTCATTCATGCTGGGGGCTCGGGTAGCGCACACGCTGTGCCCTCATGTCCTCTCCGGATGTGGGGCAGATCAGTGGGGGCAGAGCAAAGACCTTTCTTATTGTGCTAAAATAATTGAAACATCAAATATGCTGTTAACTGTTAATTTAGTGGCATTGATTTCTTTACAGGGTTGTGTAAACATTAGCACTGTTTCCAAAACTCTGGCATCACCCCAAACAGAAACTCTATACCCATTCATCAGTAACGCCCCATTCCTTTCTCGCCGCAGCTGCTGGGAACCTCTCTTCTTCTCTCTGTTCCTGTGCGTTTGCCTGGGCTAGGTATTTCACATAAATAGAATCGTGGTATTTGTCCCTTTGCATCTGGCTTATTTCATTTAGCATCATGTTCTTAAGGTCCGTTCCTGACATGGCATCTCTCAGAACTTCATTCCTTTGTCTGGTTTCCTTCATACTCTATTGTATCAAGCACATTTCGTTTGTCCATCTGTCTATCGATTCATCTGTCCACACTTGGACTATTTCTCCCTCTTGGCCATTGTGAACAGTGTTGCCCTGAACATTGGTGTTCAAGTTCTGTGTTCCTGCTTTCACTTCTTTTGGGTGTATTCTGGGAATGGAATTGCTGAGCCACATGTCAATACTCTGTTTAGCCTTTGAGGAGCTTCCCAGTTGGGAGTCCTTCTATCGCTAGATTCACTCTGAGGAATCGAGACGGCTCTAACTGGAAAGAAGCATCCACGAGGGTCTCCTGGGACATCTTGCCTCCTTGATGCCACACTTGATGTAGGACCAAGATGACTGGTCTCGAACCCAAATGCCTATGGGGCAGAAGAGGTGGCATCTGAGAGTCCAGCTGGAGAGTGTGACCCCACGTAATGAGGGTGGTGCCGCTTGGCCCAGCCAGTTATGGCCATGTGGGAAAGAGTTTGCATTTGTCCCAAAGTGATGGGATATTTGGTGTGAAATATCCTGATTTTTAAGTGTTAGCAACTAGCTCAAAATGAGTGGCCCAAAGAAAACACATCCCCTGTAGGTTCCTTTTGCCACGTGGGTGTCTTTTGGCAGTGGGTGACCTGGATGTTGGTGGGGTTGGATTGGTTCCATAGTGTGTCACTAAAGCTAGAAGCCCCCCAGGTCCAGTCCATTCATTCCGGGGTAACAGTGCTTGGGATGGGTGGATGAGCATATTTGGGGAAACAGGAAAGCAGGGGTGTGGGGAACCCATACTGGGATGCAGTGCTATCCAAAGAGGGATCTGGACAGGTTAGGCGAGGGATGAACAGACTGCAGTGGGGTCAGTGGGGCTGGAACAGAAGCACCTGCATAGGGACCAGTCAGGTAAGGAGGAGCACACTCGTCTGAGACCCTGCTCTGCTTGGTCCTGCTGCTCAGAATAAAAGTCCACCCAGAAGTCACTGAATGAGCAATCCCTGCCTTAAATGAGGTCAGGACCGGAAGCCGTCCTGCCCTTCCAGCAGGGACATCTTTTAAAGATCCGCTGTTCTGTGTGCCTTCGTCGCTTGCATGCAGACACTGAATCCATGTGAAATTGGCTGTGAATATTTTGTTCGGAAAATACTAAGGATTGGGTTGCTTCCTATAAATTCCATGAGAGTAGAGGACTATCTGCTCCCGTTTCCTGGACAGTGTTTAACGGAGCATGAGACACCCATAAAAAGAGCTTGTATTCCATGTCTTGGTGGATTCGTTTTCCAATTTGCCCACTTCTGGTTGCCTAGCAACAGGCAGTGTTATGAGGGAAGCACAACTAATTCGATTATTTACAAGGAGGCAAATGTTCTCTGAGATAGAAAACCTTTATTGGTTACGATCGGTTATTTGGTGTTTCTTGGGAAAAGGAGCACCCCACCCCCCCGCAAACAGATGGCAGTAAATGTTTTGAATCCTTTGGAGTTAGAGGTGTGGTTGCGTGGGTCTTGTTAGATGGGTGGGCGTAGCAGAGAGGACGAGAGAGGGGGCGAAATGCTGTAACATGATGTCACACAGAATACCGTCCCCTTGATCTCAGTTGCACTTCCCGTAGCCGACTTAACATATGTTAACCCTGTGAATTTGCACTCAGTGGAAAAGGAAGCGTTCATTTCTTCGGAAGTTGGGATGCTGGAGTTTTGGGGCGTGAGTGACTAGGGAGGCTCATGGACTTCAGTTATTAGTTATTTAGTATTGTATGAGTTGGTCATTATTCATTTTTTAAAAAATCAACTGAGATATGATTTATATTCAAGAAAATGCAGCCATTTCAGTGTAGGGCTTATGTCTGAAGAACCGCCCTCACAATCAAGATAGAGAACATTCCAGAATCCTACAAGATTCCCTCCTTCTCTTCCTCAGTCAGCCCTCACCCACTCTGCACCCCCATGACCAGCTTCAGCAATCTTGGATCTGCTTTCTGTCATTATATAGGTTAAATTGGTCTTTTTTGAAGTTTCATCCGAGTTAAACCATACTGTATGTACTCCCCTGTCTTTTTTAAAAACCAGCGTTCCAGGGGCACCTGGGTGGCTCAGTGGGTTAAGCCTCTGCCTTCGGCTCAGGTCATGATCTCAGGGTCCTGGGATCGAGCCCCACATTGGGCTCTCTGCTCAGCAGGGAGTCTGCTTCTCCCCCTCTCTCTGCCTGCCTCTCTGCCTCCTTGTGATCTCTGTCTGTCAAATAAATAAATAAAATCTTTAAAAAAAACAACAACAATGTTCCATTTTTGAGATTCACCCAAGTTGTTGCATACGTGGATAGTTTTTTCCGTTTTATTGCCATATGGTGTTGGCATCATATGGATAAGCCATGACTTTATTACCCATTCCCTTGTTAGTGGACATTTGGGTTGTCTGTGATTTTGGGCTGTTGTGAGTGAAGTTATGCTATGACCATTCATGTACAAGTCTTTGTGTAGGTGTGTGTTTTTATTTCTCTCGGGTAAATACTTAGGAATAGATCTTCTGGGTCATACGGTAAGTATGTTTAATTTGTTAAGAAACTGCCAGATTGTTTTCCAGCATCGTACCATTTTTAAAAAAAATTTATTTATTTGAGAGAGAGAGAGAGAGAGAGAACGCCTGAGCAGGGAGAGGGGCAAAGAGAGAGGGAGAGAAGCAGACTCCCCAACTGAGTGCAAAGCCCACTACTGGGCTCCATCCCACAATCCTGAGATCATGACCCACGCTGGAATCAAGAGTTGGTCGCTTAACTCACTGAGCCGTGCCTGCGCCCCTCATGGTACCATTTTATAGTCACATCAGTGATCTCCGAAAGTTCCAGTTATCACTTCTTTGCCAAAACTAGATACTGTCAGAATTTAAAATTTAATCCTTTCTAGTGGATGTGTAGTGGTAGCTCATTGTGGTTTTGATTTGGATTTCCCTGGCGAAAATGATGCCAAGCAGTTTCTCATGGGTTCATTGGCCAGCTGGTGTTTTCTTTTGGGTGGTGTCTGTTAAAATCTCTTCATTGGTATTCTAAGTTGGATTGTTTGTTTTCTTACAATTCTGATATAAGAGTTCTTCTCATGTTATGGATTCAGATCTTTCGTCAGATATATGTGGTGAGAATAGTTTCTCTCAGTCTGTCGTCTTTTCCTTTTTCTTAACAATATCTCTCGATGAGCAGCAATCCTTAATTTTCATGAAATCCAATTTGTTATTTTCTTCTTTTATGGCCCATGCTTTTGATTTATCTGAGAAGGGCTTTGCCTGTCCCAAGGTCAGAAAGTTTCTCTCATTTATTTTATTTTGGAAGTTCTCTATTTGGGTCTGCAATTCATTTCAAGTTTTGTATACCCAGGAGGTGTAATGGTCACGGTTTTATTTTGTCTTGTTTTGTTTTTTGTATATGGATGTTCAGTTGTTCCAGCACCGAATACTGAAAGATGGTCCATTTTCTTTCTTTCTTCTTTTTTTTTAAAAACAGTTTATTTATTTATTTGACAGATGGAGATCACAGGTAGGCAGAGAGGCAGGCAGAGAGAGAGGGGAAAGCAGACTCCCCGCTGAGCAGAGAGCCTGATGCAGGGATCCCAGGGCTCTGGGATCATGACCCGAGCCGAAGGCGGAGGCTTAACCCACTGAGCCACCCAGGCGCCCCAAGATGGTCCATTTTCAAGTGAATTACCTTGGTGCTTTTGTCAAAAATATTTTGAATATGTATGTGAGGCTCTGAATCTGGCCTCTGTTCTGCTTCAGCAGTCTGTATCTATATGATAATATCAAACAATCTGGATTGCTCCAGGTTTTGAATGTCTTGAAATCAGATAATGTAAGACTTCCAACTCTTTTCTTCCCCAGATTGTTTGGCCGTTCTAGGTCTTTTTCATTTCTGTGCAAATTTTAGAATCAACTTACCAATTTCTACAAAAAAAGCCTGGGACTTTGATTGGGATTGCATTGAATCCGTAAATCAGTTTGGAGAATTGACATCTTAACAGTAAGATGTTTCCTGATTCACGAACATGTTATATCTCTTCAATTATTTAGGGCTTTTAAAATTTTTAATTCAGGAGTGTTTTGTAGTTTTCAATGTATGGCTCTGACACATTTTGTTTAATTTATCCCTAAATGTTTCAGATCTGTTGATGCGATTGAAAATGGTATTTAAAAAAAAAAAAAATTCAGGGGCACGTGGGTGGCTCAGTCAGTTAATTGGCTGAGTGAGGCTCAGGTCACGATTCCAGGTTACTGGGATCCAGTCTCATGTCCAGCTCCCTGCTCAGCAGGGAGCCTGCTTCTCCCTCTGCCTGCCACTCCCCCTGCTTGTGTGCACGCTCTCTTTCTGGCAAATAAATAAAACCTTTAAAAATAAATAAATAGATAAAATCTCCGACTCCAAGTACTCATTCCTAGTATATAGAAATACACCCAATTTTTGTATATTGACCTTGTAGTTTGCAACCTTGCTAAGCTCGCTTACTAGTCTACCACCTTTTTTGTGTGTGGATTCCTTGGGGTTTTCATGTCATGTGCAACATGCCCCAATAAGAAATAAAGCCATATTCACCTTTCTTGAGGTTGGCTAGTGTTTCCCGACTTCTGTGACCAACTCAGAGGGCCAGCATTTATGTGACTATAAAACATTCAGTTTTCATTTTCACCTGAGTTGTATTCAGGTAGCTTGAAATCTTAGAGAAGGGTAAATAAACTAAATTCTTATGGTTTAAATGTTAACAAAGTAACCCTAGTTAGAAGGCTTTTATGAATTTCATTGTGAAATTTGATAGCATTTTGTTTTGTTTTCAAAAGGAGGGATGCAGCTTTTAAAGATCTCAGATTTCTTGGGACGCCTGGGTGGCTCAGTTGGTTGAGCGGCTGCCTTCGGCTCAGGTCATAATCCCAGCGTCCTGGGATCGAGTCCCACATCGGTCTCCTTGCTCGGCAGGGAGCCTGCTTCTCCCTCTGCCTCTGCCTGTGCTCTCTCTCTCTCTCTAACAACAACAACAACAAAAAGATCTCAGATTTCTTTTTGAGGCTTATGTATCCGTATCAAGATCGTCTCTTATCAGTTCCTTTTCTGCATTTTACCTCTTGGAACATATGTTGTCTTCCCTAAAGAAGTGACATTTTTGCTACACTCTGGTAACTGAATTAAAAAAATGAGGTAGATTTGGGGGTAGCACTTCCATACAGCGTTGGTGGTCATTAGGAGAGTTAAGTCAAAAATCACCAATTAATTCTTTCTTCCTGCCTGTGTTAGCAGCCACTTCCGCAGTAAGTGGCTTGAGTACATCTGAGAGGACGTATCGGGCAGGCTGGCATCAAACAGGTAGTAGCTTTGATATGTTTTGGAACGAGAAATTTATTCCACTCTGCAGGGATGATGGGAGGAGGAGCCAAAGTGCGTCATCTGTACTGCGTTTTACTTGGCGACTTAAAGTTGTATTTCACTGTAGCGAATATACTTTACACGGGGCGCCTGGGTGGCTCGGTTGGTTGGGCGAATGCCTT
Source organism: Taxidea taxus jeffersonii (assembly GCA_003697995.1). Taxonomy (NCBI): domain Eukaryota; kingdom Metazoa; phylum Chordata; class Mammalia; order Carnivora; family Mustelidae; genus Taxidea; species Taxidea taxus. Next base: position 11,939 of record RCUC01131379.1, read on the forward strand.
CGGCTCAGGTCATGATCTTGGAGTCCCAGGATCGAGTCCCGCATCGGGCTCCCTGTTTGACAGGGAGTCTGCTTCTCCCGCTAACCTCTCTCCACTTATGCTCGATCTCTCTCATTCTCTCTCAAATAAAGAAATAAATAAACACTTATGAGAATTATAGGTGGTATACAGTTATCTTTCTGAAGAGTTTCTGGGTCTCCTTTTATGTCTTTTAGATTATGTTTGTTCTGGGGCGCCTGGGTGGCTCAGTGGGTTAAAGCCTCTGCCTTTGGCTCAGGTCATGATCTCAGGGTCCTGGGATCGAGCCCCACATCGGGCTCTCTGCTCAGCAGGGAGCCTGCTCCCCCCCCCCACCTGCCTCTCTGCCTACTTGTGATCTCTGTCTGTCGAATGATAAATAAAATCTTAAAAAAAAAAGATTATGTTTGTTCTGAGTAATTTCCTTGGCTCTAGGTGAGTCTTGAGAGATTATGTGAGAGAGGCTAAGACAAAACCCCGTGTGCCTTGCTTTCATCAATTTTATTTTGTATCTTCACGCATCTCGGAAGTACTGCTCTCATAAACAATTTGGAATATCCTTTTTGGGCTCAGGAGACATAGAAGTGATAATGTAATTCCTTGAGAATCTGGCTCCTGACTTGTATGCAGATAGGAAGAAGCGATTCAGTCTGACGGGGCAGGTTGACCCATTTGCCAAAGGATGTGTGTATTTGACTAGTTTGAATGCATTTTTTAGGCACTTCTCCTACTAGGGTTGTGGTTGTGTGTGTGCATACCTCGTCCTCCCACCCGTCTCTATGCTGTGGTCCTATTTTTTTTTTTTTAAGATTTATTTATTTATTTGGGAGAGAGACAGTGAGAGTGAGCATGAGAGGCTAGAAGGTCAGAGGGAGAAGCAGACTCTCCGTGGAGCTGGGAGCCCGATGTGGGACTCGATCCCGGGACTCCGGTATCATGACCTGAGCTGAAGGCAGCTGCTAACCAACTGAGCCACCCAGGCGCCCCCTGTGGTCCTATTTTTGAGACATAGCGGGTGCTCCATGTGTATGTCTTAGATGAATGGTGTAGAGGTGGCCCGTTGGATAATTCCCTGTAGAGGAGATTCCCTGCTTCATTCCCGTTCTGAAATTCCCATTCCCGTATTCTTTATTCCCCTTCATTCTCCAGCTAGATGCCCGGTGCCAGCTGTTTCTTGTTGGTTTCATCGACTTTGAATGGAGATTAACATTGCCCGTTGCTGCCGAATAACCATGTAGTCCTCTGCTTGAGTTAATGAAAACTGCAGTTCGTTAAGAAATACTTTATATCCAGATTACTTTCCCTTTATTTTTGTGATTTAACCTGTTCACCGATATGTGTCGTTAGCCTTTGTGGTGGCCTCGTGACATCTGACTGCCCTGGGGAACGTGATGAAGGCAATCAGATCTGTTCACTTTATGCCGTAAGGGCATTAGCCAGAGTTGAAGGCCTTGGTTATGACTAATGGCCACATTTGAGGTTTGGAGGTAGCTTAGTTCAGGCCGCTAAGACAGAATAGCGTGGACCAGGTGGCTTTTAAAGAACAGACGTTTATTTCTCACGCTTCTGGAGTCTTCAGGTCTGAGATCAAGGGGCTGGCATGTTTGGTTCTGGTGAGAACCCGCTATTGGGGTGCAGAGAGCTGTCTTTTCGAGGTGTCCTTGCTTGGTGGAGAGGGTGGGGGATCTCTCTGGAGTTGCTTCTGTAAAGGGCCGTTCCATATCCCATTCGGGAGGACTCCACCTGCATGACCTAGTCACCTCCCAGAGGCCCCTACCTCCTATTGCCATCACCTTGGGGATTTCAGTTTCATTGTGAATTCTGGAGGGGGGGGGAACACAAATGTTCAGTCCATAACAGAGAGTTACTTTTGTATGTTACTAATTCATTCTGTCTTCTTCCTCTAATAGAATTTATATCAAAGAAATAACAGTGAACAGGGAATATTTGGTTTAAAATTTATCTTGAGGGGCACCTGGGTGGCTCAGGAGGTTAAGTCTGCCTTTGGCTCAGGACATGATCCCGGGGTCCTGGGATCTAGCCCTGCCCCCTGCCAAGCAGGGAGCCTGCTTCTCCCTCTGCCACTCCCCCTGCTTGTGCACTCTTTCTCTCTCTCTCTCAAATAGACAAATAAAATCTTAAAAAAAAAATAAAATTTCTCTTAGTTCTTCATGCAAAGATGGAAAGTTAGAACTGTAGCTTCTGGTGGCTCGCTTCTGCTTGCTGTTTTCTGACAACTCTTCTTTCCTATTTTGCACTCCTCCTGGGTACTTTGGTTTTCCCTCTGGAACTGTCCTCTCCTGTTTTGTCCTGGCATGCTCCTCTTGCTGTCCTCCCCACTGAGGTGTGAGCTCCTGGGCCAGGATTGCCCATTGTTTATCTTTATATCTCCACCAGGGCCTCATTTGCAGTAGGGCAGTTACTGTGCTGCTTCATGTGCCCCTCAGATTCCTCCACATCTGTTCCATGCAGCTTTTTAGCTGAGTGTGTCTGGATGAAAGCACAGCATTGTGCCACCTGCTCACTCTGAATTCAGAAACACTACCTGGAGTGGACCCTGAACACTTCTACTTGCTCCTTTTATTTTCCCCGCTCTCCTCATTTTCTCAGTTTGCCTTCTCAAATCTCTTTCTTCCTTTTCACTCTTAGTTGATGATCTTGCTGTTTATTTATTGTGGAAAAACAGAAGGAATCTGAAGATGACGTCAACAGCCTTCAGCCCAGGACTCCTACCTACTCCCCTGCCGCCTGAGAGCAGAACAGTGGTAGCCTAGATGAGTTCCCAGGGCTGTCCTGCGTGGCTGTGCAGCCAGCTGTGGTGAGGGAGGGCTGTGACCCAGTGCAGAGGCAGCCTGGTGTCTCCGGCAAGGATGTGACCCCTGTGCACCCAGTGTGTGAGGGCTCTGCTGCTGAAGCTGACCTCTCTGCTTGAGCGTTGGGATCCAGCACTCACCTGTTCACTTGTTACCTTTCTGGATTGGACCATTCACATCATCGTTAAAACACATGCTGTTATTTAACCAAACCATACCTGTTTGGAGGGCTCCCTTCCTCTCTGTAACCACTACGCCAGTCTTTTTTTCCCTAGAGGAAACTCCTTGCCAAAGTTTAGTTCTTGGAGTCTGTGGTTTCTTTCCTCCCGCTGTTAACGTCAGGCTTGCCTGCACCTGATGGGCTGTGCCCTGCAGAGTCCAGAGGGAACTGCTCAGCCTTCTTCTTACTGCCCTGCCATCATCTTCCTGTCTTCTTGCAACCCGTGAATCCCAGCCTCAGGATTCCCAAGATGCTCCTGCACCCTGTACACTCACACTTGATTTTCCTTTGCAGACTCTTCCTCATCTCCCTGACATTTAAACATTGACACCCATCATGCGTTGAATTTTGTCTCCCCAGAAAGGTACATTGAAGTCCTAATCTCCAGAACCTGTGATGTGTCCTTCTTTGGAAATAAGATCTTTGCAGGCCTAATCCAGTTAAGATGAGGTCACTAGGGCTGGCCCTAATCCAATATGGCTAGTGTCCTCTGAAGAAGAGGACAAGAGGCACAGACACAGGGAAGGGAGCCAAGGATTGCCAGCAACACCAGAAGCCAGGAAAGAAACCTGGGACAGATTCTCTCCTGGAGGCTTCAGAGGGAGCGTGACTCTGCCGACACCTTGACTTTGGGCTTCTGGCCTCCAGGACTGTGAGAGCATAGATTTCTGCTGTCTGAGTCCCCCCACTTTGGGGCAATTTGTAGCGGCAGACCCAGGAAATCGGTGCAACCCCTCTTTTTACCTACAGTCACTCCCTCATTGCTCTCAGCCTGTCTCCTGCCTTCAGAGTATCATGTGCAGTCTGGAGATCCCCAAATTGATGTCCTCGGTGTGGACCTTGCCCCCAAATCCCTGACTCTGTCCTACTGCTTATTTGCTGCCTCCGTGCATTTCTGACCAGGGTCTCGAATGTGACGTGCGCAGAACCGGCTCTTCCCGTCCACACTTGATTCCCCTCCCTGTGGCTGTTCCGTCCTTCTTAGGTCCAAAATGTTGGGCTTGCTTATTTATTTATTTATTTTTTAAGGGAAGTAAGCCTGTATTTCCTTGTTTTACACATAAAGTGGGCTGAAATGGTGGCTTGGGCTCATTTTTGACTCTGTTTCCTCTGACATCCTGGGGGTGAGCTGCCCGCGAGTCTTGCAGCCTTTACGTCAGTCGCAGGCCACTGTGACACCTGTCCAGGTGTTGGCATCTCCTTCCCGGGAGCTCTGCAGGCGTCCTGGCCGGCGTACGCTTCCACGTGTTTGCTCCACATCCCCCCCCCCCCCCCCCCCCCCCCGATCTGTGTTCAGGGCAGTTTGCTGAGTGAGTGATCTCGCAGTGACTGTGACCGGGAGGTCACCACACTCCCTTTCTCGAAACCTCCAGGGCTCCTTATTGCCCCCAGAGTGGAAGCCCCAGTCCTCACTGTGGCCCTTCAGGCCTTGCACAGCGTGTGTGGGTGCCCCTCCGGCTTGTCCTCTGGGCTCCTTGGCTTCCTCGTGGCTTGCTCTGTGCTCTGGGCACTTCCCTCCCTTGTCATGATCCCCTTGGAGCCTCTGCATAAATAAAGAGCCATGGGCTTGTATGGGTTATGTTGTCCCACCCTCCTCTCCTCCTTCCCGCCGGGGTTCGTCTGCCCTCCCCACAATGGCCTTCCTCCTGCACTTCTTATCTGTCTTCTCTGCGCATCGTCTCTCCTTGGCACTCATGACTGTCTAACATTCTATGTCTTGTGCCGATGAATTTTTTAAAAACGATCTGACTCCCATGCTAGAATATAAGCCCTTTGAGGATGGGAACTTTGGCGCCTTTGTTCATTACTGAACGTCAGAACCTATGAAAACGTCTGCCATATGGAAGGCTCCCCATAATATCATAACATTTGTCGCATGAATGGATTGACAAAACATTTTAGTTGAATCTGATATTTTTATAACGGTTAATGTTTATTTTACCATTTGTGTGTTTTGTTTTACCTTTGGTTTTTTTTACCTTTTTAAATTTTTAAAAAAATTTTATGCATTTGAGAGACCGAGCGTGTGTGTGAGCGGGGGTAGGAGCCAAGGGGGAGGAGAGGGACAAGCAGACTCCGAGCTGAGCACAGAGCCTGACACGGGGCTCGATCTCATGACCCTGAGATCATGACCTGAGCCAAACTCAAGAGTCAGTCGCTTCACCGACTGAGCCACTCGGGTGCCCCTGTTTTGTTTTACTTTTAATTACGATAGTTTTAAAATCTAGAGAAAAATAGAATAGTGTAACAGATGTCTCAAATATGCATGGCCTAAATTTAACAGTTATTAGCATTTTACCTTATTTGCTTCGTTGGCTCTGGGGATAAACCACAGATACCGTGACACATACACATTTCTGACCTTAAGGCCATGTTTCTACGCCACCATGGCCCCATGATCACGCCTGCTGAACCTGACAGTGAACCTCTGTTGTCTGAGCCATACTGTCCAGATTCACGTGTCTTATTGTCTCAAAATGTCTCTTCCAGCTCGACTGTTCAAACCAGAATGTGGTGAAGAGCCACTCATTGTATTTGATCGAGTCTTTCGCGTCTCTCCTCCTGCAGACTTGCACCCCCCTTCTACCCCTGGGGCCCCTATAACATTGACTTGCCCATTTGTTCTGTGCAATGTCTCACCTTCTCGATTTCTTCTGATTCCTTCCTCCTGAGGTTATTTAACTTGTTCTTTTATTCTCTGTATTTTTCGTCAAGCGGAAGTGAGTTTTAGTGGTGCGCTAGTTGAATTTAGCTCAGTGAAATTTCATCTTGGAAGCTGCTTCTCTGTGGCCATGAGCACCTTTGGGGCGTACCATTGTGCTAACAGAAGGGCACCTTTTGTCTTCTGAAAGGCCCAGCGTTTGCGTGAAGGTGGCCTAACAGCCTGGATCTGTGTTTACTGTGACTGTCTGATCTTAATACATTTGGTATTGGCTTCTCCGGGTGTTGACTCCCCTGATCCCACAGTTCCCTGGTTTCCCAGCTCCCAGCCCACCCGGGAGGGTGGTCCTCTGGGGCCCAAGAGGAAGTTACAGCCTTCTGGGAGGCTCCAGGACTCCTTCTTGCGGTAGAGATAAGAATAGAGAGCTCCGTTCTGGGCTAGGTAAGGTTTCTGGTAGGTTCTGCCTCCCTCCCAACCACCTGGACCCGTATTTGGACAAAGAGAAAGCAGCTGTTGGGTTCCCCATTATTTCCCCATGTGAAAGTCACGTTCCCCCTGCTGGTGACCTGTCAGTGGCTGGCGGGAGTCAGCTTGTCTAGGAGGAGAGTTGAAGGTCCTCCAGAGCAGGAGAGTGAATGCTCTTGCCTTAGTGCCTTGTCTTCTGTGGCTCCTGTCGCGGGCATTTTACAATATTTCCTCGAGGCATGAAAGTTTAAGGCTGTACATTTTCTGCAAAAGGCACAGACCAGAGAATTACTAATGAACTCTAGAGCCAGAGAAGACTTTTAAGGACTTAGGGTATTATGTAAGATAGAAAGTTTAATAAGGTGCTGTATGTATTTCTTTGGATCCTGGCTTCTGAACAGTTTACCGTTGATTCTTGAACAATGTGGGGATTAGGGGACTCCCCTCCACCCCGTCCCCCACCAGTGCTGCCAAAAATCCACAGCATATGACCTTGACTCCCCGAAAACACATAACCTTGACTCCCGGAAAACTTAACTAGCCGTAGTGTATTGTTGACCAAAAACCTTACCCAGTGGCATAAACAGTTGATTAACATGCATTTTGTGTGCTGTGTATTCTGTACAGTATCCTCACAAGAAGGGAAGCTAGAGTAAAGAAAAGGTGGTAAAGAAAAGTGTAAGGAAGAGGAAATACGTTTACAGCCCTGTACTGTATTTATGGAGAAAAGCCTGTTGCGTACACTTAATGTCTACTGTATGATAGCACAGATGTCTAGAATATGTTCCCGCAGCTCTTACTGGTCATGACTTAGGAAATAGTTATATTACCGAAATGGCGTTTTAGGGAAAGGCTACCATCTCCTCATGTAATGCTGAATTACGACCATTTCATTTCTTTCTTTCTGACACAGGAAATCTGGGATCCTTTTAGGCGGTGGCTGGGGAAGCATGCGGATGCTGAAGGAATCATAAAGTCCAACAAGCTCTCCCTTAAGTTTCTTTCATCCTACACGTCTGAAATAGAAATCACGCCGTCTGCTCTACCTGTGGTGGCTGACGTGGAGGCCTTCTCTTCGGAAAATTTTAACCTAGACATCTACCGACAGAATCTGCAGACTAAGCGACTTGGAAAAGTGATTCTGTTCGCCGAAGTGGCGCCCACCACGATGAACCTTCTAGACGGGTAAGTTCTGGCCAGACATTGTGCACCGGTCAGAGGAGCCCAGTGACGTTGACTGTCCCGTCTGATCAGCGTTGGGGGAGAAGGGGAACAAATGAAGGAGAACTCTCAGCGAGCCCATTAGCAAGCGGGAGTTACCTTTGTCCTAGACGAGTTAAAATGCAGGAAGAAAAATTTAAAAATGTTCCTTGATCCCAGGTTTGTATTTGAAAGCAAGGGGATTTTGTGTCTTGTGACCCCGTTCCCTTAGTGGTTGGCCTAGCAGATGATCCTTGGAGAAAACTATGGAAAAATATCTTTAAGCAGTGGTGTTATTACTCAGGCCGTCATTTTATCTTTGTGTTGTCGTGATCAGCATTCAGCACGTAATGGAAGATGTTTTGGGGGCATCAGGGCAGGGCATTTGAACAACACACGAGCTGTGTTGGATTGAAACGAATTGGAAACTTTGTACTCTTGGAAACCCATTTTGATATGTTCCCTATCCAGTACGTTTTGAAGGCTCTCTCTAATCCCATTTAAATATTCAAGATTTATTCTTACTGAGTTATCTTTCTTATTTCTTCTGTTTCATGGACTTTGGTTGAAGTTTAAAAAATGGCAAACAGATGAATTTGTTTTAGTCTTAAATTAGTATTAATCAATATTCCTATTTGAGATAGTTTCAAAAGTTGGCTTATAGAGGGGAGTGAATAAAAAAGGCGTCTTCCTGGGATGCCTGGGTGGCTCACTCGTTGGGCGTCTGCCTCTGGCTCGGGTCGTGATCCCGGGGTCTTGAGATCAAGCCCCGCACTGAGCTCCCTGCTCGGTGGAAAGCCTGCTTCTCCCTCTCCTGCTCCCCCTGCTTGTGTTCCCTCTCTTTTTTTTTTTTTTTTAAAGATTCTTATTTATTTATATGACAGACAGAGATTACACGTAGGCAGAGAGAGAGAGGAGGAAGCAGGCTCCCCGTTGAGCAGAGAGCCCGATGCGGGGCTCGATCCCAGAACGCTGGGATCATGACCTGAGCCGAAGGCAGAGGCTTTAACCCACTGAGCCACCCAGGCGCCCTTGTGTTCCCTCTCTTGATGTGTCTCTCTCTCTCAGATAAATAAGTAAAATCTTTAGAGGAAAAAAAAGCATCTTCCTTCAACATGGGACTAAAATTTCAGGAATGTAAGACACCCCCGTTCCCCCCCATAAACCGTGGATTCACAGTTTCTGGGCACTTTCATTCATGGGATTGTACAGTTAGATGCATTTTCACTCATGGAATTGTACAGTTAGATGCATACATAATTTACCATAGGGAAATATTTTGGTCTTTCCTAATAATTTCTGGAATTTGGGAATATGTTGACATGGAATGATGAGATCAGCTTAGAATTTTCTTGACTGTTATCCTCAAAGCCATGGAGCGAGTGGTTTTATGTGATAGTGTGTAGAGAAAACATTCGTGGAGCAGGGTCCATGGAGCGAGTGGATATGGTGGGAGGGGAGTGGGAGCCATGGTCACGAACGCTTAACCCACTGAGCCCCCTAGGCATCCCATGATGTGCCAGTGTTTCTCCATTGAAATTTAATGTCCCAAAATCTTATGTCAAATGCCACATCTGATTTTTTATTTGGAAAATATGATGATAATAGGTCACCTTTTCAATACAAATGGTGTTCTCCTGAGCAACAAAGGATTATCACAGAGTTCGTGTCAGCAAGTAATGATTCTTCCATATACCAACACAGGCTTCATCCTTCTCAGCGGAGGGCAGGGGACCGGGTAGGAGGAGAGGCAGGAGTGGGAGGGAACGCTAAAAAAAAAAGTATATGACAACACAAAATAACACAGCAAACAAGCCTTCGGCTTATCATGATCTCAGGGTCCTGGGTTCGAGCCCCACGTCGGGCTCTCTGCTCAGTGGGGAGTCTGCTTCTCCTTCTCCCTCTCCCCCAGCTCGCGCTCTCACAATTTCTCTCTTTCTCTCAAATAAATTAAAAAAATCTTAAAAAAAAAAAAAAAAAGAGGGGCACCTGGGTGGCTCACAGGGTTAAAGCCTCTGCCTTTGGCTCGGGTCATGATCTCAGGGTCCTGGGATTGAGCCCCGCATCGGGCTCTCTGCTCAGCGGGGAGCCTGCTTCCCTTCCTCTCTCTTTGTGGGTCTCTCTGCCTACTTGTGATCTCTTTCTGTCAAATAAATAAGTAAAATCTTAAAAAAAGAAAAAAAAAGTTGTCACTTCTTGCCCATTGTTGTTGGGCAATAAATGAAGGATATTTTATGTTGGGACGATCTTGGACCACTGGAATTAAGGTCTCTGAGCTCATGTAGTGGGCAGTGATTATGAAGCGGGCTGCAAGTCTTGAGTGGATGGCCCGTCCCCTGGCCCGTCCCCTGTGTCATCAGACGGTTGGGTTTCCTTACATGCTGGTGAGCACTTGTTTTAGGAAAAAAAAAAAATGCTGTGTAAATGCACTGCTTTAGTACCCTTTAACAGTGGTAAGTTACTTTTTGATACTGAACTTAAAAAAAAATTTTTTTTTAACATTCTTTCTTAGGCAACTTAAGTCTGTAAAAGTGTATAGCTGAGCGGTCAACAGCAGAGTCAGAACCGTCTGTAGGATTACGAGTTTTTATTTTTACAAAAGAGGAAAATATTTTGGCTTTTCCAAGGGCATTTAGGAAGCGTCTTTGTCTCTCTTCTTGCCTGGTCTCTGTAGAGTATGGAGAATGAAATAGCTTTGATGATTAATGATTAATCCCTCCGCTTGGCACAGAGCAGATCCTGCATAAATAAATAGTGGCTGTTCACCGAAACGTACAGATGTCCTCTTGCACGGCTCGCATGGCTTCCTTCCGAACTCGGCGAGATAAAGTTACTCACTGCAGCCTCGTGCGTCAGCAAGCCTGCTGAGCAGTTCCCGGGGGTGGATGGGCTGTAGCCTTTTTTAGGAGAAGGAACTTGAAGAGGTCACCTTGATGCTGAAAACTCAGTTGTTCACAAAGGGACCGTGAGATGGATAAATGAAACAGAGGGCTTATTCCTCTCTAAGAATAAGACCAAAACCATTTCTTTTCTTCTTCTTTTACTTTAAGATTTATTTATATATTTGAGAGAGAGAAGGAGAGTGTGTGAGAGCAGGGGGGAGGGGCAGAGAGAGAGAGACTGCAGAGAGACTAGCAGACCCCGCACTGAGTGGGGAGCCTGATGCGGGGCTCGATCCCACGACCCTGAGATCATGACCTGAGCCAGAGTCAAGAGTCAGACCCTTAACTGACTGAGCCACCCACGTGCCCCAGACCAAAACCATGTCTCTAGCTAATATTATATTTGATCCCACGTGGGCTCTCTTCCTGGAAGCACAGTCTCTTGTGGTAATGATAATAATAATAATGACATTAATAATAATAGCAGCTAACATGTATTGAAAGCTTTTATCTTCCAGACACTGCTTCAATGTACTTCACACGTATCGCCCAGTTTCATATGGTATATTTTACTGCCTAGGGTCATCAGAGTCAAACTAGTATCATACCAGTGTGTAGAAAGCTATGTGTTGGAATTTACCATATACGGAACTGATGCCGTGAACTGACCACATCCATAGGCCCGTTAAGAAGAATTTTCAAAAGCATGGCCCGGGTTTGAACTCCATGCATGTTTCTCTCTTTATATCGGTCACTTCTGTGGCTCTCTCCTCGGGGTCTGGAATAGAAGTAAAATTTAAATTAGATAATAGATCTTCATTATAAAGTTTCCAAAATCTTTTTTCTCTGGCTCTCCCGCCCACCCGTGGGGACTTATGGCAGCTAAAAATTGGGAGTTCTTTTCCTAAGAAAGGAGTGGGAAGTCCACAGTGGGGAACAGCCAGCAATTTCTGCCACAGTCCCAAATATCCGTGTTGTACCTCCCCCCTCGCTCCCCCCATCTAAAACTCTCACCCCCTCCTCCAGGAAGGGGTGTTCTCTGCCCCTGGCTGCAGGGGCTGAGAGGGGGACCATGGAATCTCCCAGGGCAGGGAGAGGGAGGACGCCCTTCTCAGGCGGCAGGTAGGTTTCCTGGTCGTGCCCTTGGGCCTGGTGTCCTTGGGGTCGTGGCTTTGCCTTTTGGGAAGGTCTTGAACTGTAACACATTGAGTTGTGCATCAGAGGGATGGCCTTCTCACACTCACTCTCGGTGAGGGTTTGGGGGTTCTGAGTATTATTGTTCTTAGGGTGAAATGACAGCCTTTTAGGTCAGCCTTATGGTTTCTGCAGAGATAGAAGTTTCTGAAAACTTTTGTAGGCCTCTGATGGTTCTGTGTGAATAACCAACAAAGATCTTATCAGGAGTTGAGATTTTTAGCCTAAGAACTCTGGTCTTTTAAAGGCCCTGATACTCTGCCCAGCCCCTTCTCTCTCAGTTAGATGGCGGGTCCCTTGGCTGAATGAAACTGTGCCAGGGGTGATCCCTTGATGACATCTTTGGCGCGAGGCTGCAGGCTGTCCGTGGTGAGGCGACTGTCTTCCCACCTGTGGGGGCTGCCGGCACAGCCCCAGAGGCTCTAGCGTGGCCTGCTGGTGGCCGACCGCTTGTCAGGTCTGTTTTCTTTTCCATCCTTTGAGACCGGCCAGCTCTTGTGGAGGTCATGTCTCTTTCTGGGAACTTTGCTGAGAGTGCCAGGGATGGAAGCACCGACATCCTGAGTGTTCTGAGCTGGTCCCTGTGGCGGTATCGCTTCTAACAGCTGCACGGTTTTCCTCCCAAGCTCTAGAAAGCCAGGCTTCTAGCAAGTGCTAGCTATTTGACGGGAGCGGTGTCCCCTTAATGAACCTTCGAGACATATGTTCTCACCTGCTGTTCCCTGTCCCGATGACCCTCCCTCTCAGGCTGCATTTCTTGCGACGAGCGAGGGACCGGAGCCTCGACACACTGCATTCAGGTGCCAGCCTCTAGGCCGATTAGGATTAGACAGGCATCCCCACACTAACGTGTTTCAAACAGGTTTGAGCCTTAGGGTTATTTCTCTGTCCCATAAACCGGGGGGGCTGAGATGGGCAGCCCAGGGTCGGCCAGCGGGCGGCCCACCGTGTCAAGGATGCAACTGAGTTGCTCTGCCCCCTCAGCGAGTGGTCCGAGAGGCACCCCCGGCATTTATGCTCCTTCTTAGCCAGCACGCGGCAGGAGGGGTAAGAAGGGTGCGGCTCCACTCTTACGGACTTCTTCCAGAAATCGCTCATGACATTTTTGTTTATGTTCTCGGGCTAGGATTTAAGCCCAGGACCATATCCACCCACAAAGAAGGCTAGGAAATAAATGTGGTCTTTCTACTCAGCATCCACGAATCCACTGAAAATCGGGTGAACTCTCACACTCACAATTCTCACACTAATTCTGTCTCACTGCTCACTCCGTGCCATTAGAGGTATTTTTCTTAGGTCACTAGTGCAAATCTAGGGCGATCTGGAAATTTCCCTCCCGACAGACAGTTTGGAGGGCACCATCTGTTCTTCTTTGGCTACAAACCCAGCTAAGCTACTGTGGCCCTGAGACAGATGGTGAAAGCTTTCATCTGATCTCCAGGTATGAAAGCAGGCAGGGGCGAGAGCCCCGAGCCACCTCCCCTCTGCGCCTGAGCTGGGAATGTTAAAGGTGTTAAACCAGGAGAGGCGCAGGAGCTGTGGGGGAAGGGAGCAACCAGAGGAGATAAGGGAGCTGCTCGCTAGCAACTAAAGGCAGTTGCAGGGCCCGTAGGCTCCCCCTCACCATGTCAGCGAGTGCTGGTCCCCCAGTAGTCACACTTGGCTCAGCTACCCACTGGGCCGGTTAGGACACATAATTTCACCCTGCGTTCCCTACTCCAGTTGTGTTCCCTGGCATGTGTTTCTGACCCTGAAATATGTTTTCTACTGTGTCGTCATGGTAACCTTTTGGATGCGATGCTGGCTTTGATTGCCATTCGACACCTTTCTTTTTCTTTCTGCCCAATTTCCTGGTAGGTTTTCCTGTGACCAGTTGTTAGCTCAGTGAGTTGGATAGAGTCCCAAGGACATGGGCTCAGTACTGCATCCGGGCCAGTGAACTTTACTGTGTCCCCGGTCACGTCCTATGGCTGTGTACCCCGGAAGCTGTTTGCAGATGTGAGCTACAGGCTCTGCACCGGCGGGGGCGATGGGTTAGCACTGTCCATCGCCGGCACGGAGAGAGAGGCTTCCATGCAGCATGGTTGGGAAACCACCTTCTGTCTCATCTTGTGACAAGTCTCTGCTGTGGGGAAGGCATTAGACTAGACCATAGAGCGAGAGCCTATCACTGAGTCGTGATAATTTTGGAGTTGTCCCTTATTAGATTTTGATGCATATCATCTTTTTTGATGACTTTTGCTGAATCACTGTCAGATACTGAAGTAATGCATATGTGAAGCCACAGTTTGTGGCGAGCCAGATGGCCACAAACTTGTTTATGCTGATTTCCTCCGCATACTTATATATCCTCAATAATCGGACCAAGGGCGGACTCCTTTTTATTTGTAAAGAATTAGATTTCTTTATTAAATAAGCTTATTTTTTAAATATTGTTTAAGTCCCTTGATTTCTCCGGCTTAAGTTTGCCTTCATTCATAGGGTGAGCGTTTATGGTGTACCTTCTCTGTGCCAGGCACTGTGTTAGGCTCTTGAGGGAGAATGATGGAGAAAGCACTGCCCTGGGCCTTACAGTGCACTGGATAAATCAGCTCACAGTGCACATTCAGCTCGGACACGTCGTGTGCACCCTTCTTGTTCTGGGTGCGAGGGGTTTAGGTAGAGAGAAGTGGGTGCAGTCGGTAAGTTGATATAGGGAAGGAAATAGACTGGTCACTGACTTTCTTTTGAGCAGTTACTGTGTGTCAGTCATCATTCCTGATGCCATAAATCTCCCGGTCTGGTAGGGAAAATGCTGGAACTGAAGATTTTATCACCATCTGGCTCTGTAACTATGGCAGCATCCTTCCCCTGGGCTTTGCTCTCCTCAGCTGTGAGATCTGGGGCACTGGACGCTCCCTTGATCGGGTGATCTTCCCGGGTCTGCCTCTTTCACAGCCAGCCTCTCCCCAGCACCTCTGGAGGGCTGAAATGCTTTTGGCAATTAGGCTCCCTCTGCATGGGAGACCGTGGACTTCCTGCGAGCAAAGGGAACGAAGAGAAAAAACAATCCCAGCACAACATTTTGGAAAACATTTTGGGGAAATTGCATTGGGGAGAATGGCCATCATCATTTGAGAAAGGGTATTTTTGTTTCAGAATGTGGGGCCAGTGCTAGCTTTTCACCTCTCTGCATGTGTGTCCGTTCATTCTTAAACATCTCTTTCCCCTTTTCTGCCCTTCTGGTTCTGCTCCCCTAACTCGTGCTCCTGCACACCCTCCTCCCCTGAAGTCGAGGCCTGAGAGACAGAAATTGGGCTGGAACTAATTTAATGGCTGAGTGACCTCACAGTAGAGAAACAGCCGGATCCTAATAGGGGTCTTTGTCTACATTTCCACCCTGGCTGGTAGCATGCCAGTCAAGAGTCAAGCGAGAGACACAGGTGGAAGCGATTAGACCTGTCATAAGGTTTGAAAAATTGATTCTGGAGACGAAGTGAATAGATTGAACTTGACAGTGTTGTCCTAAAGATTCTAAGGGAAAATTCTGTAGTTTAATTTGAAATCCCTTGATTATTCATTAGCTTTCCAGATGGCTTTTGTTGATGTTTTACATATTAATGCCTGTATTGTGTTATTGGTGCACTCTTAATGTGCACACAGGTAATAAGCGAAGAATAAATACAAGGGCAAGTGTCCCAAATTAATGGGATATTGGTATAATTGTGAAATAAAGGGTTTTTAAGAAGTTGATTGCTTTGGCATAATTAGTGTGAGCTTTTTTTTTTTTATAGGCCAATTTGATACTTTTAAAGTGAAAATTATTGGAGAATTTTAAAGAAACCTTCATTTTAATGTTTACTTCTAAATTGAGGTTTAGAATATAACTCCAGCCTTTCACTCCAGAGGTCACAACTGAAGGGCTGGCTATTCTGGCAAGTTCTCCATCAAATGCTTTTTTTTTTTTTCCCTGCCCCAATTCAACACCTGAATAAGTTAACCTTTCACATGCCACACTCCTGAATTGAATTATGAAGTGGCCCATTATTTTCCCAGAGATGCCTCGACATTAATTTCTAGTGCTTTAGAATGTTGGCTTTCACGTCATGTAGCTGATTTCTTTTTTTAACTAGGGTAAACTCATTGTGCGGTGTGCCATTTTGTGGTAGTTACAGCCTGTGCTGTCTAGAGGGCAGCTTCATTAGAATTGGACCTTCTTTGTCTCTCTCCTACCATTAAGCAACATTTAGTGGTTGGATAACCTGAAGCATCCCAGGTTTTAAGGTTCAAAAGGGTGAGGGAGAAGGTCACTGTCCAGGGAAGCCATGTGAGCGGTGAACATCACTGGTTTCCGGGGCACACCGGACGGGCTGCCCAGCCATGGTGGTGTTTCTGCCGCGCACCCCCACACAATGGAAGCTCTTGGTCGGGAGCCTTCTCCCAAACGCACAGCACAGTCCTTCCATGTTCTTGATGGTGGTGCTTTAATCTCTTGAGGGTATGCCAGATTTCCAGGAAAAAACAAAACAAAACAGAACAAAATCAGACACAACCACAAACAGAATTCCTAGACATGATGGTAAGGTATCCATTGTGGGAAGCATTTGCAGAAACACTTAGTTCCCCATGGTTCACTCCCTTCTGATTGCTGAGGATAGACTCTTGGTTTAACCTAGGGGCTTAGATCTTGGGATGGGGTATTCCTGTCCTGGATTAGAATTCCAGTTCTGCCTTTTACTACATGAGTGACCTTGGGTAAATCGGAAACCACGCAAGCCACCGCTTCCTCATCCGTGTGATGTCGCTGGTCCCAGGCTCTGCTTTCTTCTTCATTTTTTCTTTTTAAATTCAGTTGCTCGGCTGATTTCTCTTCAGCACCAGCCATGTGCAGGCCTTTGCAGTGGGCTCTGGGACCCGGTGGGGAAAGACAGCAGACACGGGAGACCTTCCTTCCCAGAGCTTGCATCTGCCCCGGGATCTGGGGAGAAGGTACTGAGACTCATCTGCAAAGCTCCCAGCACAGAGAGTGCATGTTGATCGCGATTTTTTAAGCTTCGGTGTAATTCATTGTTTCTTTTGAGCTCTTCAGTGGCAGTGCCTTGAGTGTCCATGAAACAAATCAGCATTGTCTTCGCCCCAGATTGTAATACGTGTTTTCTTGGGGTGGAGTTTTTGCGGAAGATTTTGGCAGCTTTTTCTCGTCATGCAAGAAGCATGAAGGCTCATCACGAGTTACTTTTTTTTTTTTGCCAGCAATGGGTTGTTTTAGTCCAGCTTTTCTTGAAAGATGAGAAAACATAGTCGTCTGTGTTTGTGTTACCCTTAAAATAAGTGGCGCCAGTTACCTCCCTTTTTAAACCAAATCTATTCTTTTTAAAAATTTTCACAATTTATCGTTTTCACAGATAACGGTAGTCATTTGGAAAGAGCCAGAACTTCGACTCTTTGAACATTTTCATCAGGCCCACATCTTCCTTGAGCCCCCAGACCTCTTGCAGCGGCTGGAAGTGTGTGCGTTTGATGTCGCGCGATGGTCTTGCATGGCGTGAAACACCTCACATGCTTACTACTCTGCAGAGCAGCTCGCTGGGTACTGTACTTGACATTCAATTTGTCAGATGCCTCTGTGACTTCGAACGAGCGATAAAATAGGGGGATATTATATTATACCATAATATTATAATAATAAATACTTTATTTCACAAAGGGAAATAAAGTAAGGTTTGGGGCTGGAAAAGGCCTTTAGTAAAGAAGGTGACAGCCTATTCCCAACTTGTTTCTCTGTGGTTCGGATGGGTCTTAGCCAGAAAGCCGAGGGCTGGCTGCCTTTGAGACGTGAGCCGTGTCCTGTGATGGTTGGGAATGTCTTCACTCTCAGTTACTGAGTACAGAGGAGTGCTTTCTTAGCGACGGGTCCTGGGAGTGCCCAGAGCGGGTGGACGAGAAATCTGGCTTACACTGGGCAGGGCACCCAGGGATAGTCACGGCATCACAGGCCCCCGAGCGTCGTTGGCAAATTCATGACTTCTCATCTTAAAATGAGCAAACTGTCGTGATGCCCACGCATAGGAATGGCACTCAACGTTGAGAGGGTCAGAGGGAGGGGTGACGTGGGGAACCCTTGCCTCGGTGTCCGACGTGGAGCGGGTGAGGGGTGCTCTCTCCAGATGGAGACTGCTGACAGCTGCCTCCATGGAAACCGCAAAAATGAAGATGGAGAACGTGTCCCCATGTTCTCATGCGAGAAAAAATGTATGACAAGAAAGCAGCGTTTGGAAAACTTGGTTATGTGACAACACGGACAGGACTTCTTGCTAATGAGAGAAGTCAGACGGAGAAAGATTAAGCATTCTGTGCTATCACTTCTGTGTGGAATCTAAAAAAGCCAGACTCCTAAGAACAGAGGTAGAATGGTGAGGGTGGGCGGCTAGACCAGGTGTTGTTTAAGGTCACAGGCTTGCGACGAGAAGTCCTCAAGCTCTCAAATAAGTCCTCACGACCTGAGGCACAGCACAGTGAATGTAGACAACGGTACCATACTGTAATCGTCACACTCGCTTCAAGGCTAGAACCTAACCACTCCAACTGCTGGAAAGGAAGGATTAGGAATGTGAGGGGCACCTCGTGGCTCAGTCAGTGAAGCGTCCGAGTCTTGATCTCAGGGTTGTGAGTTCGAGCCCCACGTAGGGCATGGAGCCTACTTAAGACAATAAAATGAAACAAAATGAAAAACCAAAAACGATAAGTATGTCTTAGAGGTGCCGGTTATCGCCACTGTAGCAGTCATACTACAGTATATCAGTGTATCAAATTGTCATCGACATCTCTGATTTATACACTGTCCTATGTCAAGTATACTTCAGTTAAAGAAAGTGAAACTCAGTTCATGAATTAACATTAGTTTCTCCGTGGAAAATTTTTAAATACTCTTCGAATTTGGTGTTTGTGACCATTCAAGTATGGCCACTTCTCCGAATACACAGGAAGGGGGGGTAGAGGCTGAGCTGTGGGGTCAAACATTTGTTTTAGTAAAAATGTGTTAGGTGATCAAGCAGATCATTTTTCCCTTGCCCTTTTCTGCATGCCTCTGCCCGAATCATTCCCATGTTTCCCCCGACGTGGCTTTGTGACTCACTTAGAAAAATTTCTGTTTTCCTTTCACATAAAAACACTTACCTGCATTGGAGGTGAGGGCTGATTTGCTTTCATCTGTCCCTTTAAAATTTTTTGCACACCTACCATGTGTCCAAACACACTCAGAGCTCTGAAATGCCCTTGTTCCTGCTTTCTGTTTTGGAGAGAAGCGTGTTCTGTTTCTGCACGAGGGGTCATTCATCATTTTCATTTTTCGTTTGGCTCTCCCACAAGAGTATTCAAATTAGTGAGAAGGAAAATGATGAAGTCATTGCCTGGCAGAGAAGCATTTTTTCGGGAGGCGGGAAGGCCAGGGGGAGACAAAGAGAAGAGTAAAGGATTATGATGAGGTCTGTCCCTACCTCTTTTTCCAGCCTTTGGCTCCAGAGGTCACCTGGATGCTACTGTGGTTTTCACAGGTTAAAGTTGGCTCCTGTGTGTGCACAGAAGTTACCCCAAAATGGAACTACCTGGTGGGATGGCAGTGTTAGGCACCTTGGAAACTTCGGCTGCAATATTATCTGTGTCGTTCCCACACACCAGCTGTGTGATGGGTGAACCCACCGAATTCTCTGGATCGGTTTCCTTATCTGTAAAACGAGGGGGTTATACTAGATCTGTGGCTTAATTTTATGTATATCTATGTTAAGCAGTAAAGCCTGTTTTTACATGAACTACCCACCCTGTACAGATGGGGCTGGGAGCCTTCTAGAGCCCAGGGCTCTCAGGGCACTCTCAGGGCTTAGGTCTCAGTGTGGAGACCACTGGCCAAGAAAGTACCCAAGTTCCTGTCACCTGGACACTCAGGCCCAGCTGATCGGGACAGTTAAATCATAGTGGTAGGCTGACTGGTTGGCTGGACTTCTTTTCTTCTCTCTTTCTTTTTGTTTTGTTTTTAAATTTTAATTTTAAGTAATTAATTTATTTAAAAAGATTTTATTTATATATTTAGAGAGAGGGAGTGCGAGCGGGGTGGGGAGAGGGAGGGAGAATCTCAAGCAGGGTCTGTGCTCAGCGTGGAGCCCAACGCGGGGCCCGATCCCAGGACCCCAAGATCATGACCTGAGCTGAAATCAAGAATCGGATGCTTCACCCACAGCCACCCAGGGCTCCCCCCGCCCCGGATGTTTCTTTTTATACCCTGCGTTTTTTATACCCTGTTCCAAGAAGATTTAAGGCAATGGGGATTTTAGTTTATCTGTTACGAGATAAGGTCTTTCTCCTCCTGTAGGTACAACTGTATGACAAAGGGATTATATGGTGTTTCTTTGGTTGTTACATGTCACGTCAACCTTATATGCGTATTATTCGTAAAACTCAGCACATTCAGCGTCCCAACTTCCCCAGGCTGACAATGAGGACTGAGTGACTGTGGCCTCCTCTGGAACCCAGGGAAACCTGGGGGTCCCTTCCTCCGTGAAGCCAAGTGGCTGTTGTCTCGGGGTGATTATTCAGTGTTTATTCACATGTCTCCGGTTACAGATGAGTGATGTCTGAGAGGGGGAATCTCTGCTGGACTAGCTTGGGTCTCAGATGCCCAGACTCCAAAGGGGATCTCAGCTTTGGTGGAAAATGCCCTTCAGTTCCTGAACCCCTTAGCAGTGCTCTGAGAGGGGAGGGGAGTGGGGGGCCAGTGGTGGGATGCGGTGGGGGAGGTGGGGCAGGTGCATAGTTGCCTTCTATGAAGTCTTGGTCAACATTGCAGATTTTGAGCTTTCATTGGAGCTCGCTTGGCTCATGAACACAGCCTAGAACCGGCCCTGGAGTCGGGGTACGGGTTGTGTGTACGCAAATGATGGTGCGGAGTTTGAGGTGCAGGGTTTATCCAAGGGGCTTTTGTCCTGCTTTCCTGGAGATTTTCTTTGGGCTCCTTCAGTATCCTTCTGACTTCTGAAGATACCCTACGGCACCTGCTCTTTTCTAAACATTACCAAAATGAAACGTAATTTGATTTTTAACACTCCGCTCTCATCCATGAAGGTAGTGTGGGACACTTGCCTGTTGCCTGTCAGGATTGTGGATCTCTGCTGTGAACCTCCGCTTACAGAGGATGGTTTCTGCTTTTGTTTAGAAGCTCAGTTAAAATGCTTCCTGTGGCTTTCGGTTCCCTTGCCGCCTTTTTGTTGCAAAGTGTGGTGCCTCCCAACCGTTGAAGGTCCTCAGAGGCCCCTCTTGGGGTTCTGCTGTGGGCCAGTGGAGGTAGAGCCCGTGGTTAAGACTGGGGGCAGCTTTACTTTTTTGCCGTGGCACCTGGAAAACTGTCATGACACAGACCAGGTTTGTTCAGCACGGCGTGGTCCTAGTTGGGATAGGATGAAGGATTTGACCTCTTATAGACCTGAAACCAGACCAGCGGGGCATACCAAAACTCTCGTGGTCTCTCAGATCGGTGGGGGGATGGGTACCGGAAAGGCCAGGACTCTGTTACCCTCTGCTGCCCGAATGCCCTCTGCACTGTTTCAGATCTGTTCCGAGTCCTGGACGGTGAGCACCTTTCTGGCCCTTGTTCAATTTACAAATAGTTATTGAGCTGTTAGACCTTTAGGCAGCTCATGTCAGCATCTCAGGGTGAGTGCTGCCTCCGGGGATGGGTCCTTCAAAGCCCATCCCATTCCAAGAACGGAAATCTGACCATGGACCCAAGAAGAGAGAATGTATTTAGTTCTCCCGGATGATACGTAAAGGATCTGTTAATTATTTCGGATAGTTTAAAATATTGGAAGATTGTTATTGGCTCTGTTAATCCCCATATCACCTTTTCTCTAAGCATCTCCAGTAACGAACATTCAGTTCTGTCACTGCGTTGGAGATGGAAACTTTAGGTCTGCAGGACCAGGAGCCTCGACAATAAAGCCAGTCAAGGTACATAAAACGAATTATCTTTTCTGAAACTATTTCTTGGCTGTAAAAAGAAATCTTGGCCATTATAGGAAACTAGACAATATAGTCATTTTTGCTAAGGATATGAAAATCATCTATAACCCCACCACCTATAAATAACAATATTAATCTTTTTGTATATTTTCTTCTAGTCTGTTTTCCTCCTACACGATATATGTAAGACTGTGATTATGTTGTTTATGAAATGATCACTTCCTGGGCAATCAGACTGTCTGCTAAAAACATGTCCTTTGTTCTGTATATGCAGCTTGACTGTGATTTATTTAAGCCATCTCCAGCGAATGTTCTTGTGTCATTTCCAGTGGTTTTCTCTTCCAAATAATAAGCATATTTCTTTTTTAAGCAGCTGTTCTGTATAATTCTTTAGTGACCCCATTATAATATTTCCTTTCCAGGAGATAATTGGAAAATTATAGAACAAAAGCAGACGTTGATAGAAGCTGGGCAGGATGATAATACTTGTTGTTTGTAACGTTTCATATTATTTCATCGTGGTGGTGCAGTTACTTCCCAGTAGTTCATCTTCTCTCCACAGCGATGTTGTGGCTTCGTAATGGCTGACGTTAATTTGGCATATGCTGTGTGGCAGGTCCTGAGCCTTATGTGCATTTTTCCCATTCACTTTACCAGGACCCGAGGAGATAGGTACCATTATAGTTCCCGTTTTAAGAAACAAGGGAGCAATTGCTTAGAGGGTTGAAATGTCTTGGCCAGGGCCACACGATGAGTTAAATGGTAGAACCAGCATTTAAAAGGTTTATTAGAGAGCCTATATTCTTAGCCCCTACTACTTTGTTACTACAGGTGGTTTGCTGAAATCCTAGCACACCACATCCCCCATCCTTCCAGTATCTCTGTAAATGCTAATCTTGTTGTAAAAGGAAATCAGGTTAGCTGACATATCTAATTCTGGGTGAGTTTCTTAAGTTTGTTAGGAGATTTTTTGTGGAAAGGGATACAACAGGAGTCCTAAGTTGAAGTTCTCAGGTCTTGAGCTTACTAGTGGGACATCTTACTTAACTTGTTTGTTCTTCTGTACCATTATCTGTAAAACACGGACAGTAATACCTGTAGTACTAGGCTGTTATCTGGGTTAAATACAAGGGTATATATGTTATAGTCCCAGGTTAGTTTCTGGTACTCAAGCAGTACTAAGTACTCTGTAGTAGTAATTTCCTTATTTCCTTGAATTTCAGCAGGGATAGGACATATCTGGTTAGTACAATTTCCTTTGAAAATTACAATGGCATGTTTCTTTTAACTTCTCGAGCTTATAGTTACCCTTCAAAGATCGGCCGTAGGAATTTAATTAGACCTTCTTCATGTTCTCCAGTTCTGTGAACTTGAAAATGGAATAATAAGAATTACCCAAATTGAAGAAGAGAGGAAAAGACTAAAAAAAAAAAAAAGCCTCAGGAACCTGTGGGATAATCTAAAAATATCCAATGTCTAGTAATTGGCATCCCATGAGAAGAGAGACAGAGCGAGGCAGAAAGAAATATTTGAGCAAACAATGGCCAGATGATCTCCCAAATTGGTAAAAGACATGAATTGGCAAGCTCAATATGTTAGCAAACTCCGAGCAGGATAAAGCGGGTGAAAATACACCTAGGCACACCAGAGTCAAACTGGTGGAGACAAACATAATGGGAAAAAACTGAGAGCAGCCCGAGGAAAACATCACTTTACATGCAGAGGAACGATGAGTTGAATGTGCATGATTTCTCATCAGAAATCATGGAAGTGGGATGCCTGGGTGGCTCAGTTGGTTAAGCAGCTGCCTTCGGCTCGGGTCATGATCCCGGTGTCCTGGGGAGCCTGCTTCTCCCTCTGCCTCTGCCTGCCACTCTGTCTGCCTGTGCTCACTCGCTCTCTCTCCCTCTCTCTCTGACAAATAAATAAATAAAATCTAAAAAAAAAAAAAAAAA
>RCUC01131380.1:0-154609 GCA_003697995.1 Taxidea taxus jeffersonii
GGGATCATGACCTGAGACGAAGGCAGAGGCTTTAACCCACTGAGCCACCCAGGCGCCCTCTACCAAACATTTAAAGAAGAATTAATTCCTATTCTCCTGAAACTGTTCCAAAAAATAGAAATGGAAGGAAAACTTCCAAACTCATTTTATGAGGCCAGCATCACCTTGATCCCCAAACCAGACAAGGATCCCATCAAAAAAGAGAATTACAGACCAATATCCTTGATGAACACAGATGCAAAAATTCTCACCAAAATACTAGGCGATAGGATCCAACAGTACATTAAAAGGATTATTCACCACGACCAAGTGGGATTTTTTCCAGGGCAGCAGGGTTGGTTCAACATCCGCAAATCAATCAATGTGATACAATACATTAACAAAAGAAAGAACAAGAACCATATGATACTCTCAATAGATGCTGAAAAAGCATGTGACAAATACAACATCCCTTCCTAATCAAAACTCTTCAAAGTGTAGGGATAGAAGGCACATACCTCAATATTATCAAAGCTGTCTATGAAAAACCCACTGCAAGTATCATTCTCAATGGAGAAAAACTGAGAGCTTTTCCGTTAAGTTCAGGAACATGGCAGGGATGTCTGTTATCACCACTATTTATTCAACATAGTACTAGAAGTCCTAGCCTCAGCAATCAGACAACAAAAAGAAATTAAAGGCATCCAAATCAGCAAAGAAGAAGTCAAACTATCGCTCTTTGCAGATGATATGATACTATATGTGGAAAACCCAAAAGGCTCCACTCCAAAACTGCTAGAGCTAGTACAGGAATTCAGTAAAATGTCAGGATATAAAATCAATGCACAGTAATCAGTTCCATTTCTTTACACCAACAACAAGACAGAAGAAAGAGAAATTAAGGAGTCAATTCCATTTACAATTACACCCAAAACCATAAGATACCTAGGAATAAACCTAACCAAAGAGGCAAAGAATCTATACTCAGAGAACTATAAAGTACTCATGAAAGAAATTGAGGAAGACACAAAGAAATGGAAAAATGTGCCATGCTCATGGATTGGAAGAATAAATATTGTGAAAATGTTTATGCTACCTAAAGCTATCTACACATTTAATACAATGCCTACCAAAATCCCATCCAATTTTTTCAAAGAAATGGAACAAATAATCCTAAAATTTATATGGAACCAGAAAAGACCTCAAATAGCTAAAGGAATATTTAAAAAGAAAGCCAAAGTTGGTGGCATCACAATTCCAGACTTCAAGCTCTATTACAAAGCTGTCTTCATCAAGACAGTATGGTACCGGCACAAAAACAGACACATAGATCAATGGAACAGAATAGAGAGCCCAGAAATAGACCCTCAACTCTATGGTCAACTAATCTTCGACAAAGCAGGAAAGAATATCCAATGGAAAAAAGACAGCGTCTTCAACAAATGGTGTTGGGAAAATTGGACAGCCACATGCAGGAAAATGAAATTGGACCATTTCTTTACACCACATATGAAAATAGTCTCAAAATGGATGAAGGACCTCCATGTGAGAAAGGAATCCATCAAAATCCTTGAGGAGAACACAGGCAGCAACCTCTTCGACCTCAGCCACAGCAACTTCTTCCTAGGAACAACTTCAAAGGCAAGGGAAGCAAGGGAAAAAATAAACTATTGGGACTTCATCAAGATTTGCACAGCAAAGGAAACAGTCAACAAAACCAAAAGACAACTGACAGAATGGGAAAAGATATTTGCAAACGACATATCAGATAAAGAGCTAGTATCCAAAATCTATAAAGAGCTTAGCAAACTCAACACCCAAAGAACAAAGAATCCAATCAAGAAATGGGCAGAGGACATGAACAGACATTTCTGCAAAGAAGACATCCAGATGGCCAACAGGCACATGAAAAAGTGCTCCACATCACTGGGCATCAGGGAAATACAAATCAAAGCCACAATGAGATACCACCTCACACCAGTCAGAATGGCTAAAATTAACAAGTCAGGAAATGACAGGTGCTGGCGAGGATGTGGAGAAAGGGGAACCCTCCTACTCTGTTGGTGGGAATGCAAGCTGGTGCAACCACTCTGGAAAACAGCATGGAGGTTCCTCAAAAAGTTGAAAATAGAGCTACCTTATGACCCAGCAATTGCACTACTGGGTATTTACCCTAAAGATACAAACGTAGTGATCCTAAGGGGCACGTGTAACCAACTGTTTATAGCAGCAATGTCCACAATAGCCAAGTTATGGAAAGAACCTAGATGTCCATCAACAGATGAATGGATAAAGAAGAGGTGGTATATATATACAATGGAATACTATGCAGCCATCAAAAGAAATGAAATCTTACCATTTGCGACGACATGGATGGAACTAGAGTGTATTATGCTTAGCGAAATAAGTCAACTAGAGAAAGACAACTATCACATGATCTCCCTGATATGAGGAAGTGGAGATGCAACGGGGGTGGGGGTTAAGGTGGTAGGAAAAGTAAAAATGAAAGAAGATGGGATCGGGAGGGAGACAAACCAAAAGAGACTCTTAATGTCATAAAACAGACTGAGGGGGGCGGGGGGGGAGAGGGTTTGGGAGAGGGGGTTGGGTTTACATTATATGTTTAAATAAAAAAGCTTAAATAAAAAATAGCTGTGATCATTCTGTCATTTACTCTACTATGGTTAGGAATTGAAATCACTTGCCAAATTTGTAATGTTTGCTAAGATTTTTGTCTGACAGTCTAGATTGCATTGTACTGCTACGTTAAAGTCTATCTGATACCCAGCAGATACTGTTTTTGCACATAATAGAGAAAGATAGAAGTAAAGGGAGCATTAGTTGAGTATACCTGTTAGGCATGGTGCTATGTATTTTATAAACATGAGGAACTAGAGATATAGGTCATGTTGTCTATATACTCTTAGCTTCTACATAAGAGGTAAAACAAAAAATCCAACATGGTTAAAATGATTATGTAATATGCCAGTTAGGCTTAAATCATAGCTCTACTTCTTACTACGTTGTAACATTGTTTAACATTCCATATAGCCTTAATAAAGTACCTTAATTTTTCAGTTTCCTTGTTTTCTAACATATGGATAGTGATTGTATTTACATTGTAAGTTTAAATAAATTAAATGTGTGTTTATCTGTGTCTGCATGAGTTTGTGTGAAGACAGATCCTTGTGCAAATAAGTGTTTCCTATAAATATTACCTTTTTTTTTCTACATTTCCAGGCACAGCTATAGGTGGTCATCCTTTGTTTTGTTTTACCATATAGTACCTCTAGCCACATTTAATAGTTGCATCCCTATTCACTTTGTGGTCTGACTTGGAAAGAAAACCTGGGCCATTTAGCGTCTCAGGATATAAATAAGAAAATGCCTGTGGATTTTAGTAGTACTAATGTATACTTAGTACTTAAGTATATACTTAATACTTATATATACTTATTATTCTTAATGGGCACATTTCATTTATAGCAGAGTGTATAAATATCATCATCATAGTGTCCTTTTAGAAGTACATCATGTGGGAATGTTTTGTGAAAATTATATAAAAATGGGAGCCAATCTAAAAAAATTTCTGAGTGAAATTATCATTGTAATTTGAATGGATAGACAAAGATAAATGTAGATATACAGATACATATACAACTGAGTAAAACATTTCTACTTTTATAATATATGAATATTGTTTCCAATATAATGAAATGTAGAGAGGTTTAATACAAAAGTCTTGCAGGTGTAGAACAATTGTCTCAAAATACAAATTGACTTGTTGGACTGCATGGCCTAGCATTTGTCAAAAAGAAGAAGACTAGGTAGCCATACATTGGATTTTGAATATTGATGATTCCAAATTCTTCAGAAATATTATGATCCTATATATGATTGTTTTGTATGATATTCATATAATATGATGTATAATCTAGTAAATGTATGGTATATACAAAAAAAGAAGATCAAATTCCTTAAGCTTAGGAAGAGATTTGAAAATGGTGAAAAAAAATCCCTTATAAGATCAGGGAATAAATGTGCCTATCCATTTATCTATATTTAAAATATTTACTGTATTTTCATTCTGTGTCAGTCAGTAGGCACCCATTGTGTTTATTCCCGGGGAGAGTCCCATCAGTGTACTATGAATATACTCTTGGGATGAACCACTACATTAGTAATACTCCTAGTGAACTAGGAATATGTCAGTGACACTTTCAAACAACTATTATTTCCTACCATATGTGATTTTAAAAGAATTTAAAATCAAAGATATAAATAAAGAAATTATAGATATGAATTGTTAAGATGCACATATTACCTGACTTTTCTACCTGCAGTATAGTAATAAGAAAAAAAATAAATACATTGCAATCAATAGATTCTCTATCATGAAAACCCTTTGAGAAAAACAATTTAAAGTAGTATATTCAAAATAGTTTCAGGAATTATCAAAGTATACTCAAAATTAAACTTGTAAGAAATCTCCAGGAGCAGAATAGTAAAACTGTTGAAGTATATTAAAGTTAACTAAGAATATTTAAAAAAATGAATAAGTTATGTGATATAGATGTGGTAAGTGTGTGGATGGGACTTGTAAAAATCACAGACCTCTATAAAATAATTTATAAACTTAATTCAGTTAGCTACAAATTCAGCATAATTTTATTTTAAATTGATAAAATGGCCTCAAAGAATATCTGGAGAATTAAAGAAGCAAAACCAGCTGGAAACAATTATCTTTTTTTTAAAGATTATATTTATTTATTTGACAGACAGAGATCACAAGTAAGCAGAGAGGCAAGCAGAAAGGGAGGGGAAACCAGGCTCCCTGCTGAGCAGAGAGCCAGATGCAGGGCTTAATCCCAGGACCCTGAAATCATGACCTGAGCGGAACACAGAGGCTTAACCCACTGAGCCACTCAGATGCCCCAGAAAAAAATGCTTTTAATTAAAAAAATGTTTTTACTTAAATATAACATACTTAGTGAAAAGTCATATGTAATGTGTGTCTCACATTTCTCTCATACATAACTTTTCTATTCTTCACTTCTACTTATTTTTATTTTTTAATTATTTTTTTCAAGTTTTAGTTTAAATTCCAGTTAGTTAAGGGGAGCCTGGGTTGCTCAGTTGGTTAACTGTCGACCTCTTGATTTCAGCTCAGGTCATGACCTTACCATTGTGAGATCAAGCCCCATGTCAGGCTCTGTGCTGGGTGTGGAGTCTGCTTAAGACTCTCTTCCTTTCCCTCTGCCCCTCCCCACCCATTAAACAAACAAACAAACCAATAAATAATAAATTCCAGTTAGTTAACATACAGTGTAATATGAATTTCAGGTATAGGATAGTGACTTATCATTTATATACAATAGTGTCACACACATCTTTTTTTAAATTGTATTTTTTCCTGTGGTCACCTTTGGATATTTTTTTAATTGATCCCATGTAACCAGTCTTTGTTTCTTCTGTAGACAAAATGCTGTTAAAAATACATTGATTTCTTAGTTTCAAATATAATGTTTACTTTCTAATGTTACTCAAAAATTTCTGAAATAATAATTGATTCTTTTTTTATAGAATGCAGCTCAGTGGTAAACTTCCCCATGCCTTTATCTATTTTGCTGGTCTTTCCTATTTTATTGACAACTATCACATCATCTCCCTGATATGAGGAAGTGGAGATGCAACGGGGGTGGGAGTTAAGGTGGTATGAAAAGAAAAAATGAAAGAAGATGGGATCGGGAGGGAGACAAACCAAAAGAGACTCTTAATGTCATAAAACAGACTGAGGGGGGTGGGGGAGAGAGGGTTTGGGAGAGGGGGGTGGGGTTACATTATATGTTTAAATAAAAAAGCTTAAAGAAAAAAAAAACTCACAGGCTCTCCACAAGAGTCTCCTTTTAATTTTTCCTGGAAATATAGAACATTAAAATATAATAATTGAACAGATTGAGTAGTTCTAATTCTAGAACATTTACGCGCTGCTACGCTAATAGAATCCGTTTCCCTTCCACAGGAAATGGAAAAGGAATCAGGCTTTTGTAAACCTGTGTTTATAATACCAGAGGAAATGCAAGTGGTATGCAGAGGGTAGAATCCAGAGTTTCAGACATTTTTTCCCATTTTTTTCCTGGAGTTTTGTGCATTGGCCTTTATAGTACAGAATTTGAGCAGCTGAGTCATTCATTCAGACTAAGTGTGCTGAAGACTGTTTTCTAATCCACACTCATGTACTACATCCAAGCTAGTGCTAAAGTCATCCTAATCAAGTGCCATGCTTTTTCTCTTTTCTCTTTTATTTCCTTAAAAAAAAAAAAAATCAGTGTTCACACATACAAAAATTCCTAGCAACTTACTGAGTTTTTACTGTCAGATGCTATTTTCTAGGTGTCTCTGTTTTTAAACAAAGTTGGTCTCAGCTTAAAAAAAAAAAAAGGAAAGGAAAGGAAAATAAATAAAAGGTCCAAAGAAATGAGTGTCTTCTATAAGTAATCACTTATACATGTGTGTACTAGGGGCAGAAACTTCACATTTATTGAAGAATGCAGAATTTTTGTCTTCTTTACACTGTGGCGTGATCTAAATTATTCTTTTAGCCTGATATTATAAGAGACATTCCAATTCCCAAAGCTTTGGCATCTGTGCTCTTTGCAAACCTTTGCCCAATGTTTTTATTAACTCAATTTAATGGAACCTTTTTTATGGTGACCTTAAGAATTTAATAACTCCTCAATGCAAGGACAATACCACCTGCAGGCTCCACTGGGATTAAACCATGGTAGTTCAATATGTCTGCTGGAAGACATTAAAGAAAAGAAAGGGCGGTGGAGGGGGGCGAAGCCGCAACACAAATCAGGCATTTCCCTCTAACTGACAAGTTCTGCTACTGTTTATGATGGTCAGTCTGTTCCCGACACGTGTAGAAAATTTCTGTGGTTGCTAAGGCAATATGCAGCTCACTTGCAACTCCTTAATAATATTAATCTAACTTTGATCATGTCAGATAGGCTGGCGATCTTCAATTCCAAAGTGCCTCTCTTCCTGACAGACACTCTGCATATCTTACAGATACGATCAATATGCTATTAGTCAACAACCTGACGCTAGCCCATGAATTAATCCCTTTCTGTCAACCTAGCAGTTTCCAGTCTTTGTAACCTCATCCTCTCAGTATGGATGGGACCTGGCTTAATCCAATTAAGGTAAAATTAACTTTTTTTCCTTGTGGTACTCTCCATCTATGTTAATTCAAATCTCTGAGGACAGCTGCTCCAAGCAAATAATTTTATGCTTGACCTTTTATGTGCAAGATTAAAGTGGTATAGATGTATGCAAGGGGAGTCAATGAGCTGTCTCTCTATTTTCACCCTCCTTTAACTTCCTAGTAGTGCTAAAAAAAAATTCACCTGAACACAGGATTGCTAAATGACAGTGATATATTTATTTGGGCTGCAAAAAGGACTCTGTCACCTCAGCTCTATGCTTAGTATATATGGTACCTTTGTCTTTTTGAAAGGTAAATTAATAAGTGGTGACAGCACTCTGGGCAGTATTGTAGATTTGACAGGCAAAGGATGTTAACAGTCTGTAATATGCAAAACTAATCATTTATATTCCTGGTACTTATGGGATACAGTGACACTACCTGCTAAGAAAAAAAAAAAGCACTGATGGGAAAGATTACTTCTTTCTGAGTCAAGGCATGAATGCTAGCTTTTCTCTATCATTTGACCAATATGAAGATTGTATTAGGATAGTATAGCAGGCCTTATTCTTAAGAACATAGCATGCCTAGTTTTGAGGCTCAGTGGCTACCATGCTTTAAAGATCAAAGATCTAGTAATCCTCAGGCCAACATTTGACAGGAATTTGTCTCCTGGGCAAAACTGTTTCCATTTTATATCCCTTCCATCCTCTTTCTTGCTCATCCCCACCCTCACTCACCTCTTAACTGGCTTTGGTCCCTATCTAACCTCTTTTGAGGCATTTAGGGAAATCTTGCTTTCCTCTGCAAATAAAATCTGTTCTGAGAAGATGATATATGACAAGTCATTTCCAATTCTGTGTGAATTTAAAGAAATATATTGTCTCTTTGCATCTTTGTGAGAATAAGTCTTTGACCCTGCTACAGAGAAGTGAAATATTGATAAGGAAGAAATGGAAATATCTTTACTTCAGGAAACTCCAAATATTGGTTTTTTTTTTTGTAAGTGAGTGTTGCTAGGAAGAACTATAAGAAGCAAAGACTCTACAAATAGAGAGCAGGGAAAATGGTCAGAGTTCAGACTAATGAAATACTAAGTTTATTTTACATTTCTTATCAGCCACAGAATCCCAATGTGTATATAACCTATATGATTATTATTTTTTAAATTGAAGTAAATTAACATACAGTGTTATATTAGTTTCAGGTATACAATGTAATGAGTTAATAATTCTATATATTACACATTCTATGCTTTAATATAAAATGTTTTGATGAAATAGCAAACACCTCTAGATCTGGGCTCTACATTTTCATGAGGGACATTTGCTTTTATTTATTCTATCCTAGACCATTGGGATGTCCAAATATTAGACATTTTCTCATCAGTTCTGGAATGGTCTGCAATTTTCCCTATAAACAAAGATTCCCCATTCTCCTGCTCTTTTCCTCTGAAATTCCAGGTAGATATGTTGAGTATTTGCACTCTGCCAAGACCTTTAATTTCTTTTGCACCTTTTTCTATCTCCTTTTTCCTCTAGACATGGTCTTTGTAATTTTTGAATTTTCATGAAGAATTTTTTGTGGCATTTTGTTCCTTTCTCATGTTTTACCTTTAAACTAACAACTATATTTCATTTTCTTTAAAAAAACACATTTATTTTATATAACATATCTGAGAATTTGCAGTATCTTAAGTACTTGTGTATTTGCTGTATATTGTTTCTGGTGGCTCACATTCATTATTCTTCATTTCCTTGTGTGCTTTGTGATTTTAGGACTCATGGGACTGTGAGATCTATATTTTTGTTATTGTATACAAAAATAATTATTCTTGTATAAATAATTCTTGTATAAATAATTATTTTTGTTCTTGTATAAATAATTACTGTACTTGTATAAATACGAGTTCTTATATAAATAATTATTTTCTTGTATAAATAATTATTCTTGTATAAATAATTATTTTTGTTCCTTCAGAAATAAATTTTTGTTTAGAACACAAATTCAAATGAAGGCCATAAAATTATGAATCCTCAGCAAAAACATCTCCCCTTTTCCAAATGCCTGGATTGAGACAGAGACATTTTTAATATTTCTTTCAGTGTGTCAGCTGTATTTCTTTTTCTTCCTTACAAAGAGAATGTAACATTTGGATTCCAGCTACATGCAGAATGTTTCCCATTAGACTCCTCACCAACTTTGCCCAGCCCAAGAAATTACCTTTTCTGTCCCTTGAATCCCATAGAGCTCTCAAAAAAATTGTGATTTGTGCAACCTGTGTGTAAATTGTGTAATTTGCACAGGATTAATCTCAGCAAATCTGTTGCAAACTCATGCTTATTTCTGGGGGTGCTTGGAACCTTACTATGACCCTTGGCCAAACAATAAATTGTTCTAAATAATGTTTAGTATAGTCCCATGAAAGGATTTGAGACACACCCAGAGGAAACTAGTAGCAGTTTATAAGCCTTATTTATAGAAAATGATCAGATAGATGGTTTGTTCCTGGTTTCTGCTTCGTTTCTCATGGTTTCCACTGTTGAGTATAGTAAGGCAGCCTGGTTTTGACTATATTAACAAAGGAGTATAAAAGTCCTTCCTTTTTTAATGGGGCAAAGGTGTCCCTGAGACCTAAGTACCCCCACCTCGTCCTAGACCTTTCCCCATGTGAAGATTAACAGTATCAGGACAAAGTGTGACTTGCATACCAAAGTACTCTGGGAGTTGTGGGTGTAAGTCTTGGGCCTACCTGATGTTTGCCTGTGCTTTTCTTTCTCCAGCTGTACTGTATATTTTACCTCATGCATTATACCCTGTGGAGTATGGTGAGTCCTCTCAATTATCTGACCCCATATAATTGCTCTTCAAGCATTTGACAGATACCCTCAGGGCAAAGCCCTTCAGAATGTGCTTTCCTCCTGCTCCATCCAGTCCCAAGTTTCCTGCTCTCTTTGTTTTTAGCCTCTTAGAATTTCTTATTTTCTTTCCAGATCAGCTTTCATTTTTAAAATATTTTCAAAATATTTTATTGAGCGGTTTTAGGTACTTTCAGTGGGAAGGTCATTTAGGATGTCGACTGCGGCATACTGCCGGGGATGACAACGAAAATTAATACAGAAAGATAGAAAGTGGAACTAAGGGAGACACCACTTATTACATCCTTATCAGAATATCAAAGTAGTTTTTACTGAAATAAATTGCCAAATGCTCATCTTACATATCACTGCCGCCATCATTACCATCCACATACACACGTCCATGCACAGAACTACTTAGGATTATGTATGTGTGTGTATATGATTTATATACAGAATAAACGAGTAATTCTTAAATGTTGGGGAATTTACACTTCCAAAATAGCCTCTCAACTCTGTGGCTATTGTCATTGAATATGCCTAACTCTGGCCTTACATATTATCTCATACAAAATGACAAATTATCATGAAGGACCTTAAGCCTTATGCATAATTTCCATCCTGAAGTGAATAGATGAATATATAACCTTTTTTTTTTTTTTTTTACTGACAACGGGTTGTAACGAGAAAGGACGGGGAAAATGATGAGTGCCCTGGTAAACTGGAAGAAGTCTTATGGGAAGGGAGGTGTGGGCCAGCTCAGAAAGGCTAAAGTAGGAAGAATACAGGGGACCGAAGGCAAAGTTGATCACGTGTGCTTAGCTCTGGCCCAATATCCCCTGATAACTCGTAAAGAAGCATCATAGTTTGGCCTAACATGTGTTCATTGGCCAGGTTGTGTCTATTTGGCAAATAAAAAGAGAGAGATACTTCATTGCCCATGTGGGTCCTACCTGCTTGGCTTCATTTAATTGGCACCTGCCCTCCTTCGAGTGATGGGTGGCAGAGTCTCAGCAAGTGTGCTGCTGCTGAGTGGCTATGATGAGACAGCCTCCTTCAAAAAGATCCTAAGCTTTATTTCTGAGCTTAGCAGATTTAGCGGTTTCATTTGTAGAAAACCTGCAAGTAAACCTTTCACCTGAATAAAGATGAAAGACATTTCACATAGAGAAATCATCCAGGGACCCAAAAAGGAGACAGCTGGAGATAGACTATTTAAAAATCTTTTCTGCTCATTCTGATGATGTAAAAGAAGGATGAAAATTTCTGTATAGAGCTCAGAGAGAGTAAAATAATTCTTAGTCTTGCCTTGGTCCTGTGCCCTTCTCGTTAGCTGAAGAATCTATTTTCTTCTTTAAGAAGCACATTGCTGTGAACCAAAATTTTTTGAAAAATAAATAATAATGTTTCAGTATTTTAAAAAATAACTCTTCATTACTAAAATAAGGAATGCCTTAATTGAACATCTGTTGAAATAACAGATGTGCCAAAATATTTTTAAGGTTTAAACGAAACCAGATATATATATGTATCTGTACATATATATATTTTAAGATTTTATTTATTTATTTGTCAGAGAGACAGAGAGAGAGAGAGCACAAGCAGGCAGGGTGGCAGGCAGAGGCAGAGGGAGAAGCAGGCTTCCTGCTGAGCAAGAAGCCGATGCGGGACTCGATCCCAAGACCCTGGGATCATGACCTGAGCCAAAGGCAGCAGCTTAACCAACTGAGCCACCCAGGCGTTCCAAAACCAGATATATTTTATTTTATAGTGGAAAACACACTTGTTTCCATTTTAAGTTAGTGGGAAACTAGGCAATGATTGCTGTCTATTCATGGAAATTTACAAAAAAAAGCTATTTCTAGATTATTCTTATAATCTCAATAAAAATATCAATAGTCATACCAAATGAGAATAGCTCACCTTCACAGAAGACCTAAATTGATTAAATACTACCCAAAGTCATTCCAATTTACTACAAACCAATAATTTCCTTGTAAGTTAAAAATTGTAAACTCTCTTTTTTAAATGGATTTTGTGAAACAAAATGATTACATGCCCTGATATATTATTATTATAATATTATATAATATAATATTATAATATTAATATGCCCTGATATAGAAATGAATTACTGAAAATTCTCCTAACTTCTCATTCCATGTTTTTGGACGGTGGGTAGCATAAGAGCATGAGAATATTTATTGTTCATTCCACATTCAAATATATTCCCATCCAATGCCCCCTATAGCAGTTCTACATCTCAATAAAATGCACATCTTCTGGAGGCAAAGTATTCAGATGATCCATTCTCTAGGTCTGCAATGACACTTAAAGCAAAATATTTAACTTTTATGAGTTTTACGCTTTCCATTTGCAGAATGGGGGTGGTCATTAACTGTATCTAAAACAGAGTTCTTGTGATAAATTAAATGAGTTTATATAAAACAATTAGAGTGGCTGGCACAAGTTAATCCTAATATCACTAAAAATATGAGCCATCATCATTATTGATATATAGGGAAGTCTATTAATCTGGTGATCAATTGATAAAGAAACTCAGAAAGAACATTAAACATCTGCTCTCCTAAACCTATGCCTTTGAGAAAAAGGAAATTTAACTTACTCTGATTATGGGGGAAAAAAGTGAATCTCCCATTTTGATTCCATATGTACTCAAAGTATTTATTTTATTACTGACTTATGTTAAGGAACACTGAAGAAAAATAATTTTTAAAGTGCAACTTGGAAAAATAGTACCTGGTGACTATATTGGAGGCATACAAATGCATAGTAATAAAAATGTATACAGTTGTTACTGTTTGTTTCTACTGTGTGGTTTTTTTTATTATTATTCAAGTCAAAAGTATATTTGTTCTTGTTTTAAAAGGGATAAATTATAATGAAGTGATATTATAATACAGATCTTAGTAGAGTACCTACTACGTATTAAATATTCTTTTAAAAGATGTTATTGTTATTACTATCATCTTTACCATTATTACTATTAGTACAAGCAATATTTGAAAACTCAGTTCTTGTTTATTTTCTTTGAAACAACATTTCAATTAATAACCAAGATAATAAGAAATAAAACACCCAGTAATTGTCACCCATGTAATGCTGACATTCTGCAACACTTTTGTAGCCTTTTATTCAATACATGCATGCAAATAGAGATAAAGTTCTTTTTTGCAAAATAAGGGTTGGGTGGTTCTCTTTTTTACTTTGTTGCTAGTTTGTTTAAACAAATTTTGTGAAACATCCCCAGAAATTCTGTTTTCAAATGTCATCCTTAAAGGTAAGAATAAGTCTATGTCTCAGTAAAGATTGTTCTCTCTGTTGTGCATATATATTACCGCACTTCCTGTGAATTGCTGAAAAAAAATCATTGGCATATTAACATCATGATACATAAGTTAGTCCATTTTGTTTGCACTAAACGCAAAGCTGAAGATACAAATTTAAAGAGACAAGAAACTGCAAATGATGTGAGATAAAATACACATAAAATAGTATAAGATACTCCCCCTCTCCCAAAACAATTTAGAGTAATGAGAAACTATAATAAGCAGTGAGAAGGCATCAGCTATTGCAAGAAATGTCTTAGCATTAACCACTCTCTAGGTTGTAACACTTGTTTCAAATTACTTTCTATGTGAACCTTAAAACTTTAAGAACGTACTTCCGCAGTATATACTCAGATTGACTAAAATGCCATTTCTGACCTACTTACAATAAAATAAACTTTTATTGTAGATATTCCTGTAATTCATTAACATCCGACTTGAAAATCTTACTTTTAGATTGGCCACATTTTCAATAATTACATTCCTTTCAAAGCTTGTACACTTGTTTCTACTCTTCTCAGACCAATACTCTAGAGGTGAGTTAGCAGCTGGGTACTTTGCCAAAGATGGCATAGAAGCCCTTTGCAAGTGCCATGACCTATTCCCTTTGTAACAAGAATCTCAGTAACTTACGGTTGTGCTATTTTTTTCTATCTCAAGTTCTACACAATTTTAATTACTGATGGTTATTTGAGGTGTTGAATGACTTGAACAAAGCAATAGTCACAATAGTCAAAATGTGAAAACAACCTAACTGTCCACTGATTAATGAATGGATAAAGAAAATGTGCACATATACCCAATGGAATATTATTCAACCAGAAAAAGAAGAAAATTCTGCCATTTGTAACATGGGTGAACTTTGAGCATATTATGCTAAGTAGAATGAGTCAGGAGACAGGGAAAAATACTGTATAATCTCACTTCTATGTGGAATAAAAAAAAAACTGAATTCATAGAATAATAGATTGGTGGTTACCAGGGACTGAAGGTAGGTGGAGGAAATGGATAGTTGATGCTTAAATTGTACAAACTTTCCATTAAAGATGAGTAAGTTCTAAAGATCTAATATACAGCATGATGACAATAGTTCAATACATGATGACCATAGATATACTGTGTTATATATATGAAATTTGTTGAAAGAATAGCTCTTAGATGTTCTTGCCTCTCCCCCCCACACACATAACTATGTGATGTTATCTTTGATGTAATGGCTGTGTTAAATAACCTTATTATAGTAATCATTTCACAATATAAATGTATATAAAATTGTCACAGCATAAACCTAAATTTACACAGTTATTTTTCATGTCTCAATAAAGCTGGGAAAAATAAAGTGATAATCTTCACAAAAAGAAACAATTTGACTAGGATTGAGATCACATGTAACTAAAAATGTCTAGCATCAAGGACTAATCAAGAAGGCAATAACAGTGCAGCTTTGATTTGGAAGTATATAGGGCCATTAACATTAGATTATTCAGGTTTCAAATTGCTGAATATAAATTGAAGGTAGAATCTCATTCTTGTGAATTAGTCAAATAAGAAGTTAATTTTGGAGTAGATGAAGACCAGTGAACATTCAGATATCCATAGTCTCTCCAAGTGCATAGATACCAGGCTTATACAAGTTAGACTAACTTGGTATTGCACTGGAAATCTAATATATCCTCATTGCTTTGTTCAAATCATTCAATACTTCAAATAACCATCAGTAATTAAAAATGTGTAGAACTTGAAATAGAAAGAATTAGCACAACCATAAGTTATTGAGATTCATGAACAGAATTTTACATCCTAGAAGGACAGAGTATAGAAATCAGGTCCCTAATGGTAAAAATCAGTTATGAGCCCTTTGGGTTTGACTTTTAAGGGTTGACCTAAATTCAAATCACTTGCAATTTGCTGGAGTTGTAGCAGGCAAATATCAGAAGGGGGCAGCAAAGAGCTATCTGGGCTGAAGAAAGTATAACAATTTGAAAAGTGGAGAAAGAAGAGGAAGTTAATTCAACGTGGATTAAGGTACATGAAAAATGCTATTCTAGATGGGTGTCAAATCACATCAGAGCTGTAGACCTAAGATGACCTGTGACCTCTGGATGTTATTTTGCCCTGGTTTTCTCCCTATCTCTGAACATTTCTACTCAATTTTCTTGCCTGGATTTTTCTTCAAATGCATCCCTTAAATATTTATTTTCCAAAGTCCTGGCCTTAGCCTGCTTTCTTCCTACTTTTCATTATCTCTATGTTGTTTGATCTCTTCTTTCATCCAGTCCCATGGTAATAATTAACTATCAATATACCAGTAGAACCTCCACAAGCCTATAAGACGTCTTAGTGTCAATTAGAAACCATGCCATTTCTTGGCAGATGGATTTCAAATAGCAGTTCCCACCAGGGTGAATAGCATGTCAGGCAAACCAAAAGCTGTTTTTACTCTTTCTTATCCCCTCAGCCAAGCCACATGTTGCGAACCAGGAAAACAAGTCTTCTGTGCTCAGAATTCAGAGATTCCCTATCATTAACCACTCTTCCAATAATCAGACTTCATTGCTTTCTTCAAACCAGATTATTTCCACCAGAAAATGTGGTAGACATGTCAAAAACCAAACTCAATATATTATACCAGCAATACATGTTTTCTTCCATATTTGTTCTCCTGGTTAATCATGACTCCTTATACCCCATCTGTCAAGGTAGAGGGCACTCATTCACTATTTCCTATTAACTTTATCTCGTAAGTGACATCTCTACTTAGAAATTTACTAAACTCATTTCTCAAGACTTCATTGACACTGAACTTGGAGGATAAACATTAGTCATTAAAAATGGGTAGAACTAGGAAGAGAGGGTGTTTTCTTTTTGCTGATCTCCATAGAGTAGTTTACACTTTCTCACTCCATTCTTCATGCAACATTTGATCTTCTCTCTTTGTAGGAAACTACACTCTCTTCTCTTTGTAATGCCCAATGCACACTTTCAGTTCTTACCTTCCTCAAACTGTTCTACATCAGCTTTAGGGAAGTGTTCTGTCCTTCTTGTTTCTTTTACAACTTCTTTTCAGCTAGTGTGTGTGTGTGTGTGTGTGTTCAGGAGAGGTCAGTCCTTCTCTCTCTCTGCACCTTCTACATAGATGTTATGGTCACATCCATGGCTTCAATAGCTATTATATGTCAAAGACCCCCCCATACTTGTATTTATATCCAAATATATGATATCTTCACAAATATATGATATCTTCACTTAGAGGTCACTTGGGCACTGAAAAAGAAACATAATTAAAATACAATGTAACTTCTTCCTTAATTATGATATTTATTGGGCTATATACATACCTGTTAGTAAGAAGAAAAAAAAAAAAAAACACTTACCCACGTGCACAAGCCTGACTATTGGAAGGCATTTGTGATTGCTTGCTCTACCTCTCTGTCTTTCATCCCTCACAAAACATCAATCCCCATCTTGCATTTTTCTGCCAAAATGCCAATACTTCCTCTCAATCCACTCTATTGCTGTTAGAATTATTGTTTCTCCCTAGATTGCTAGAATAAAACTCCTAATAATTAGTTTTACTCTACTTTTATCTATTCTATCACAG
This sequence comes from Taxidea taxus jeffersonii, assembly GCA_003697995.1. Classification (NCBI taxonomy): domain Eukaryota; kingdom Metazoa; phylum Chordata; class Mammalia; order Carnivora; family Mustelidae; genus Taxidea; species Taxidea taxus. The sequence continues at coordinate 16,999 of RCUC01131380.1, forward strand.
CTTTCTACAATGTAAATCAGATTGAATCATGACCTCCTATATTTGTCTTTACATGCTCCAAAGAATCTATACAAAAGTGTACACAATTCTTAAAGTTCATTATTTGCTTCCCAACTATTTCTCTAGCTAAAGTTGTCCTCTCTCTGTTCCCCATATCCTCCTCTGCCACTACAGGAATAAAGACAATTTCATTAAAAATAAAAAATAATAATGGTAAATATTTACTGAATATTTACTATATGCCAAATATTGCAGTTGCCTAAGTGTATCAAATTTTCTCAGTTTCAGTTTTCCACAGTCAACTGCAGTCCAGAAGCAAATGATATTCCTTCCGAGGGATTCTCAGAAGGTCAATGGCAGCCTAACACTATGTCACAACGCTTATGTTATTCACTTCCATTCAACTCATTTTGGAGGCATTTTACCATCTCACATCATCACAAGAAGAGGGGTGAGTACAGCACAAGATTTCTAGAGACCACGTTCACATAACTTTTATTACAATGTATTGTGATAAGTATTATATTTTATTTTATAATTAGTTATTATTGTTAGTCTCTTACCATATCTAATTTATAAATTAAACTTTATTATAGGTGTGTATAAATAGGAGAAAATACAGTATATAGAGATTTCTATACTATCTTTGGTCTTAGGCATTACCTCGGGGGTCTTGGAACGCATCCTCTGCAGACAAAGGAGAGTACAGTACTAACAGCACCATTATTTAGCATTCAAAATGGGAGCAAAACTCAAGATTTAAAGTTAAATAGTTGACCTACCAATTTATTCAATGGAAGAATTGGATACACAGCATTTACATTTGCCAGATACATGTATATAATGTAAGGGACTGCAAATATAATTGACTTAAATATATACACTATTAAGAAGGAACTGAGGTTTTTGGCCTTTGAAGACTGATCCTTAGTTATCTTTATGTTTCTTCTAGCAATGCAGTAATACACTCTACATTTAAAATTATGATAAAATTAGATATGTAGTCACTCTATATATTATCTATTGGGAGATTATTGACATCCTGGGAGCAGGCATTATTGGAGTCAAGATACGAGTTTCATGAATCTATAGCTGTCTTGACTACTTTCACTAAGAATTGTTAAAACGAAATGTGAATCCTAGGTTTCTCTCTGGTCAGCTTCATTTTAAATGTCAAATAATATTTAAAATAATAGGCTCAACTCGTAAGCATGAGATTCAGATATCATCCTAGCATGAGATGGCGTAGGCAGATTTTCTCAGCTTCATATGGAAAGCAGCTGACGGAGACCTCGTCGTCTCGAATTTCTACAGCATTGCAACACAGAGTGGCCAAAGCAAAGACAGTTATTATTGACTAGATTGATTTTGAAAGCAAACTTTGAATATGGAAGGATCTTCAAATTTTCTTTATATGATTTAAATCTTTAGTATTGTACAACCCACTTGCTAAAAGGTTCAAACCACTCTGGAATGTGGTTTCAACGATTGTTTTCTCTTTTGTGGAAAGGTGATCTGAGTATCTGACTGTGTGTAACAAAATACATCAGAAGTCATCCACAAAGGGGTGCCTGGCTGGCTCTGTCAGGGGAGCATGCCAGTACTTGATCTTGGGGTTGTGAGTTTGAGCCCCATGTTGGATGTAGAGATTTCTAAAAAATAAATGAAGTGAAAAATAAAAGGTCATTCAAGGGAACAACAACAAAAAAACCCACCTTCTATTCCATCAAATGGTATTTGAGCTCTTACTTCTTCCTTTTCTTTTAGGGCTTTTGTCTGTTTTATTATTATTTTGCTTTATTATGGTCAAGGCACAGAACATAAAATTTACCATCATAACCATTTTTAAGTATACAGCACAGTAGTGTTCACTATATGCACATTGTTGTGCAACATTTCTAGAACTTTTTCATCTTGCAAAACTGAAACTCTGGAGCCATTGAGCAGTTCCCTTTTTTCCCCTCCTCCAAACTCCTGGCAAAGGCTGTTCTACTTTTCGTTTCTGAGAGTTTGATGATTTTAGATAGCTCATCTCAGCAGTCATGCAGCATTTGTCTCTTTGTGACTGGGTGATTTCACTTTGCATGATGTCCACAAGTTGCATTCATGTTGCAGTATGTTGACTTGTCTTCCGTGCGCTGATTAGCCTGCTTGATCAGTTCTGTTGATTTGTTTTAATGAACTTTTCAATTTAGTTACTGTATTCTTCAGCTCCAGAATTTTAGTTCTTTCTCTAGCTTCTATCTCTTTAATGATACTCTCATGTTGTACATTCATTGTTTTCCTGATTTCATTTAGTTGTCCATCTGTGTTGTCTTGTAATACTTCTAAGTTCCCATTTCTTTTCCTGGTTTTATGTGTATGTATTCTTTTTTTTTCTTTTTTTCTTTCTCTCTTTTTAAATCGGATCCTGTCTGCAGTCATTTCCTGAATATATTTCTGAAGATAATTATTTGTCAGGTTTTTATCCATGCTTTCATTCAACATCTTGGTAATATCTTTAAGCTCTACCTCATTTACTATTTTGGGTCACAATTTCTAAAAGATCTTTTACTCACGATTCAGAAATTAAACGGAATCTTCAGATCACACTTTCAGAAGCTTGAAATATAGACATCAATGTTGTCAATAAAATTTTTTAGGAATGTATCCCCATTTGTTTTATAAGACATAATATTGAAAATACAAAAATCATGCTAACGGCATGAGCAGATCAAATCCATTTGTTCCAATAGCAAGAACTAATGAGTGACTTGAGAAAAGAATTTACATTGCAAATGTAAATTTGAAAAAGAGATTTGAATCAAGATGAGGAGAAAGTCAGCATGATCTGTGAGAGTCCACATGCTCAGGGTGCATGTGAGGAAAGCCAAGCTGAACAAGGCAGATGCAGTAGTGACTATGCCCAAGTCATGAGGTGTGTTTCATATGAACTAGTGTAGGTCAGATGTAATAATATTTAAAAATACAAAGAGCCAATCATGGGGAAATGCTGAAGCAGACCACTTTGGTTCAAAAAAGGATTTGAAAGCCCTTTATTCTTACTTCCAAAACATATTGTGCTTTTCATTTTCTTTTCTTTTTAATTTATTTTTATTTAGGGAGAAAAAGCACATGCATGCACACCTGTGCAGTGGGAGTGGCAAAGGGAGAGGGAGAAAGACATTTTCAAGCAGACTTCATGTTGAGCACAGAGTCCTTGAAGAGCTCAATCTCACAACCCAGAGATCATGACCTGAGCCAAAAACAACAGTCAGAGTCAACTGAGTGAGCCATCCAGGCACCCCTGTGCCTTTCATTTTTATTCATTTCAAATTTTATATTGAAATGACTGTATCCTTTACTAGTTTACAGGCATGGGGAACGTGTTTTTGTTCTGTTTGTTTTTAATATTTGTATCACTAGCATCTAGCCCGTGGTACATGTGGTAGGGTGTGAAGACAGGTTAAAGAATGAATGGTGGAGAAGAGGCATTGAAAACATGTTGTGAGTCCAACTAAGGACTACCTGTATTAGACAGAGTTTGTCAGCCCAGCAAAGGATTCAGCAGAGATTTGGAGAATGAAGTTTATGTGATATTTAATAATCAATGTCTTGGTCCCATCTGATATTAACCTACATAAACAGTAACAAAGATAGTTCCTATTATTTTTTATGTGCTTGAAAGATCTTATTTGGTTTGTACTAAATTTAAAAAAAAAGTTTTACTGTACCATCTTGCTAACAATATAAATAAAACTTCTATGAAAATTCAATACTGAGATCCATATATATATGTATATATATATATTCTTTGATATACATATAAGATCATTATAAGAAAGGAACAAGCAACATAATTTTAAATCACCTAAATGTAAAAATAACACATTTCCCCATGAATACACTGAATTCACTTCATCTATGCATTTAGTATCTGTATAAAATAGTTGGTACTCCTTATACAGTTATTCAGTCATTAACTCCCTGATTCATTTATTCAGTGAAAGGATAATAAAACAGGAGATTCAGAGAGGGTGAGATTAAGTGCTTAGTCCTAGGTCAACCCCTGAGGAATGGACACAGACTGGCTGTATCCTCCATCTATGTACTATCAGCTCCAGTTGCCTGCTTTCTCTCTGAAGTTCTGTTTCTAGAATACAGTAACTTTTCCCTCCTTTTTTTCCTCTACTTCCTGGGGAAGGTGTTGGTTGTTTGCTACCAATCGTGCTGCTTTTCTTAAACACTTCTATCATTTAAGAATATTGAAAAATACTGTTAAGCAAAAAAACCAATTACTAGTTTAAATTTTCCAAAAAAAAAAATATGCTGGGTCTTTCCATCCTTTTTGTTTATCTTGTTTAACATTTTTCTTCAGTCTATCCTTTTTCTATAATTTCCTCTAACCAAACTAATTTATGATTTCTCCTTAGAAGTTACTTTCTTTAGAGGCACCTGGGTGGCAATGTTGGTTGAGACTCTGGCTCTTGGTTTCAGCTCAGGTCATGAACATAGGGTGGTAAGACTGAGCCCCATCTCAACCTCTGTTTTCAGTGTGGAGTCTGCTTGAGAATGTCTCTTTCTCTCTCTCTCTCTACCCCTCCTGTTTGTGTTCCCTCTCTTTCTCGCTCTCTCTAAAGTAAATAAATAAATCTTTTAAAAATAAAAAGGAAGGTAATTACTCTAGGAAGCACACCCTTTTCCCCATAATTAGATGGCCTTCCTCATCTTTGAGGTTTCACAATATATTGTACATCCACATCACAATACCTAAAACACTAACCGTGTTTTTATTTTTGTTTTTTGGTTGAATAACTCATTAAAATGTGCCTCACTGAGAGAAAATATATGTTTGATATATTTATTATTTCTTCAATAAGTGACATCTGTGTCTAGAATATAGTGGACACTAAATATATATTTGTTCAATTGAATAGTTAATGAACGGGTAAATAAAATTGTATAAGACATTCATTTGAGCTTATTGTCCTCTGGTTTAAATATACTGGGAACACTTTAAAGAGCTGAAATATCAGAATGTCCTTTATTAGGCACTCAGGATATACAAATTTGAGGCTATCATACTCCATGCTTTACACTACTTCACCAGCATAGACTAATGTGTTTATCGCATTTTATTATAATCTGTCTCAAGCTTACATTTTTTTCTATTCTCACTTGAGTTTCACCCAACAGTGGATCACCTCCATGACTTGAATTAGCATTTACAAGCTCATTTCTACTGTTATGAGCTTAACAGTTAATACCTTGCACTTTTGATATCCTTTTCCATGTGAAGGGAATTTCAGTTGAGCAACTTTTTGGCCTCCTTCTGCTCAAAATAGGAGAAGGAATAACTTATATGATTGATAATTTTGGGAAAAAAAGAAAACAACTGGGTTTGTACTGCTTCCTTCTCTTTGGGATCTGTTTATTCAAAGAAGAAATATATTCTAATATCCTTTTAGCCATGTGGTAGACTTAGTAGGGCAGGTGATCATGGGGGGAGGACTATGAATTTTCAAGAATATGGGTCTATTTTTTTTAAAATTCAATATTCAAATGATAATTGTAGCTGCAAATTTAGGCCATATCCTCCAATTTTGTTTTACCAGTTTAAAAAAAAAAGTCACCATCTGATGCTTACTTCAATTGGTTCTACATTTAGGCAGAAAATACAGCATTCATTTATTCAGACTCTTAAAAGCTTCAAGAATTTCCATAATTATATCACCAGCCCAAATCTATCCTCTGAGTTTCATACTCACAAATACAACTGAGAACTCAATCATTCCTTTCAGATATTTCAGAGACTTATCGAGCTCAACACTTAAAAATTTTTGTAGCTCTATACTTGATTGTATGCCGAGTGATGTGGAACACTTTTTCATCCATTAAAACTGGTTGTTTACAAATGAAAAAGTATTCCACATCACTCGGCATCAGGGAAATACAAATCAAAACCACAATGAGATACCACCTCACACCAGTCAGAATGGCTAAAATTAACAAGTCAGGAAATGACAGATGCTGGCAAGGATGCGAAGAAAGGGGAACCCTCCTACACTGTTGGTGGGAATGCAAGCTGGTGCAGCCACTCTGGAAAACAGCATGGAGGTTCCTCAAGAACTTGAAAATAGAGCTACCCTATGACCCAGCAATTGCACTACTGGGTATTTACCCTAAAGATACAAATGTAGTGATCCAAAGGGGCACGTGCACCCAAATGTTTATAGCAGCAATGTCCACAATAGCCAAACCATGGAAAGAACCTAGATGTCCATCAACAGATGAATGGATAAAGAAGAGGTGGTATATATATACATATATATGTACATATATATACATATATATGTATATATATATACAATGGAATACTGTGCAGCCAGCAAAAGAAATGAAATCTTGCCATTTGCGACGACGTGGATGGAACTAGAGAATATTATGTTGAGTGAAATAAGTCAATTAGAGAAAGACAATTATTATATGACCTCCCTGATATGAAGAATTTGAGAGGCAACATGGGGGGTTTGGGGGGTGGGGAAGGAAAAAATGAAACAAGATGGGATCAGGAGGGAGACAAACCATAAAAGACCCTTAATCTCATAAAGCAAACTGAGGGTTCTGGGGTAGGGATAGGGTGATTGGGTTATGGACATTGGGGAGGGTATGTGCTATGGTGAGTGCTGTGAAGTGTGTAAATCTGGTGATTCACAGACCTGTATCCCTGGAGCTAATAATACATTATATGTTAATAAAAAACAAAAAAATAATTTAAAAAATAAATAAAATCAATGTAACTTATTTTTTATCTAATGGCATATGTATTAGCCATTAATTATAACAAAACCATAATAAAATTTAAAAAAAATAACTGGTCGTTTAACCAAATATTTGATGTGTAAGAAAACAAATGACAACTGGTGACTAACTCAGTTATGGTCTTTCTGCTTTCTGATCCTTTTCCTTCCTCACTGAGATATTCTGAATTGTGGCAGAGTTAACACAATGAGTCTGATTGGTCCTTCACAGCTTGTAATCTTAAGAGATAAAGACAACTGGTGAATGATTTAAGGTATCTTTTATGGTTTGACTCTATCTCTCCTACTTCATCTCTTAACCCTCCCACTTTACAGTCTCTGTGCCATCCTTTTAGATCTTTCTATTCCTAGAAAAACCATGAAATGTGTCCTTCACAGGACTTTGCCTTTGATATTCCCTGTGCCTGAGATTCTCCTCCCCACTTCCATCCCTGACTCTTTCCTTTTAACTTTTAGAATTAGCATATTTGTTATACCCCTCTTGGAATATTCCTTTGTCTCCACTTTGGATAGCAACTGCAATCCATCCCCAAACTTTTAATTCACTCTGTTTTAAAATTCTTGATGCATTGGGGCACCTGGCTGGCTCAGTGGGTTAAAGCCTCTGCCTTCGGCTCAGGTCATGATCTCAGGGTCCTGGGATCGAGCCCCACATCGGGCTCTCTGCTCAGCAGGGAGCCTGCTTCTCCCTCTCTCTCTCTCTGCCTGTCTCTCTGCCTACTGTGATCTCTGTCTGTCAAATAAATAAATAAAATCTTTAAAAAAATACATTGTGACTATTACCACTAGTTTTTTTTTAATTCTTTATGCATTAACTTTACTAATATGTAATTTCCCTATTTTTAAATCTGTATCCCTCTACAAGATTAATGACAAGGACTGTCTTCATTAATATTATGTTCCTAGGTCTTAACATTACTTCTATTATATATAAAGATCAGTAGGAACAGAAATAATATTATCTTACCTTATAATGTGTTTTGATCTGTAAGCTGATAGTCTTGTTCGTACTTTAAATTCTCATTACAAAAAATAAAAATATACAATTGATTGGAAATAATCTATAATTTCACATTTCATATAAATATTTTCTAAAAACCCACAAGAAACTAATTTAGAAGACATAATGCACAAATGCCACAAAGTAAAGTAGAAAGGATATAGCATTGTAGATTCATTATACCATTTATGTATTTTAGAACACAGCTATATCCATGAAAAGCATTTATTTTCTTTCCAGAATTCCTTAGAGCAAGATGTGTTGTGACCACTTGCAGTTTTATAACCAGAATGATTTCTCTATGAAGTAATATATATTTCTGCATCTGAATTCAAATAAAGTATCTTAAGACAACTACAAAGTAAAATAATACATAATCAAAATTAATCATAGTAATGTTAGAAGTAAATATGTTGGTGGCAGATGGTCATATAAAATACCATGATGGTGCTGGTATCTTGCAGAATATTAAGCAAAATACAATGTTATGATAAGAAAAAAGTTTCAGGATGTACTAAATTTTACAAAACAAAACATATAGGTTCTTTTTAGTAGTTTTGCATGTTTTTAATTTGAAACTTTTATAAGATAATATATCTGCTTAACCACGTAAAATTTTTTGCCACATTCTCCTTAGTTTTATAGTCATAGTTCTTCTCATTAGACTTTTTCTTGACCATCAGGAAAATAACCTATGGTTCCCTATGAGCCACTAAAAATGGGGCTCTTGTTAGCAGCTTACAATTGCTCCATAAATAACTTTATAAAGTAAGAAGCCTATAAAAAGCTGTTGGTATCTCAGTGTGGAGACAAAAATACATACTACAGTCGGTAAAGGAAGGAATCACTCATGTGTTCCAAGGGACACACTTTGCCTATCTTCCTACAAGTCAAATTATTGAGATGTGGGATATAATACCACATGTTTTAAGAAAATTATAAACTTTTTCTATTCTTTCAAAATTATATTTATTTAAGTCATATAATTGTATCCTCATGGTGCAATTATAAATTATGAACTTGTAAGGCTACAATTATAATTTTGTAATGTACATGCTGAAAAGTAGGTGATTGTGACTAATACTCATGTTTTAAATTTTTTTAGAACAATTTGCCCCCTAAATTATTCTGCCCTTATAATATCCACTATAGTTCCTTTCTTGCCTGCTGCTATTCACAGAGTTTTGATGATGACAATGAGAGCTTTATTTTTTAAAGTCTTTTGACACATGAGGATGCAAAGGGAAAAGAAGAATGCCACTGTGCCTCACATGGGACACAAAAATGAAAGATTCAAACTGTATTAATATTCATGAAGCAAAACAACCAACTCTTATTTTTGAAATATTGACTGTAAGGGTGTTTCACTTCCATTTCAAAGAGATTATTATTAGCTAAGTGATTAATATACTCAGATAGCATTCTGATTTTTAAAAATGGTCAGGAGAGGGACACCTGGGTGGCTCAGTGGGTTAAAGCCTCTGCCTTCGGCTCAGGTCATGATCCCAGGGTCCTGGAATCAAGTCCAGCATTGGGCTCTCTGCTCAGTGGGGAGCCTGCTTCCTCCTCTCTCTCTGCCTGCCTCTCTGCCTACTTGTGATCTCTCTGTCAAATGAATAAATAAAATCTGTAAAAAAAAATGGTCAGGGGAAGATTGTCATTTGAGTTAAGGAAAGACCTACTGGCATTTGAACATAGGCTAGTATTGCTGGAAAAGTCCAGCCCCTTTGGATGTCTTCTCTTGAAGGGAATTGCAAAGCTGCAATTATAGACTTTCCTTTCTCTTTGGGAATTAATTTGATATGCATTTTTAAAATGGTAGATGTTTGTAGTGTAATGCTTAGATATTTTGCCAAAATTTTCATTTGTTTTAGTCCCCTGGTCCAATTTTCCCAGTGACACTCCAATGTCTACACACTGTCCTCCTCCGCATTTCAGATCATGTACAAATTGCATAATTCTACATCTGTCAAGCCAAATTCTTTGTGAAACCATCTCCTGCCTTGATTCTAGTCATTTTGGACTCATCAACTACATCTGCTCATCATATGCTTGTTTTCTCTATCTGTGTGCAATGCCATCCAACCCTCTTCCTTCTTGAAGTCTTCTCTGACCAGCCATCTGAATAGCAACACAACTTCCTGTTAACTCCTATAGTAGCTGAATATACTCTATGCATTTTAATCCCTGATCTACCTATACCTTTTTTACCCCATATTATAAACTCCTTCACAACAAAATAGTAATCATTATTGCACTTTGATTTCCTCAGAAATTAGCATGATGCCTAGTATATAGCATGTGCTCACAAAATGATTCACTGAAATGCATTTATCTTCCATCTGCTGCTTCAAGTCTTATTTGTCCTATAAGAACCACACACTCACCTACATGAATCCATTGCCAAGAAAAACCCTCATACACAATTGTCTCTTTTAAGTCATTCAATTCCTGAATAGATTAACATACAAAGCCATAAAAGAATACTAATATAAAATACTAACACTAACAAAAATATCCTCAGATAGATAATAGTATAACATCAATATAATTTGGCATGTACTGTGCGCTTAATATGCATTATATAGTGTGCTAAGTGCTTTATGGGTTTTGCCAAATTCAAATCTCATAATAACCCACAGTGTAAAGACTATTATTACAGCTATTTAATATGTGAGAAAATAAGTGACTTGTTCAAGACAATACAGCTTGGGCTGTGGTACATCAGAGTTGACCTAAGGACTGATTGACTTGAAAGCCCATTATAATTTTTTGAATACTATATTACATAGCCTCTATAAAGCCTTTTATATTTGAACAAAATAAATATTTCCATAAATATTAGTTATTATTTTATCATCTATTTTATCTTACATTGTTTTCCAGTTGGATTATTTGTGCAAACTTTGGTCTCAATTCCATGAAGTGGAGCACATGCTTTCTTTCATAAGCTTAACATATCTACATTAGAAGTGATAACTTAACACCTATCAAATATGTATGGAATAGAACTGACCCTAAATTGCAACAATGCCATAGACACCAGACCAGGTGAAATGATATGGAAGATATCTACTAAATTATTTTAAAATCATTATAAGCCTTGATTACCTAATTACTAAAAATATTAAAACACAAGTTTAGGCTGAATTTCTAAACAGATACAAAATCATGCATAGCCTATAATATAGTTTCCTATGACAGTTTTAAAAATTGAATCTTGTGTCTAAAAGATATGCATTTCATAACTATTTGGGGTTTGCATTTCATTATATTTCTTTCCTAAAACTTTGAGTCTACATATTCTAAAGGTGACTTGTGCAACCATCCCATTTGTGAAGTAAGAACAAAACTATGTTTCTCATTGAAAGTTAGAATATGAGATTTGCTTTAAAATTCTTCAATAACAGTTGTGAGGAAAGGCAGATAATGCAACCAAAATGACAACATATTCTTAATTACTAAGGCTGGGTTACAGGTACATTAGGGTTCATCATGTCATTCTATTTTCATGTTTTAATATTTCTATAATAAAGATTATTTTTAAAAGTAAAGCTAAATGAGTATGGTAAGTGTATGTGTATTCATTTCAGGTAAGATCTGTGTTTCTGCCATTTTCCCAATGCCTAGGAGTCTAGGTATTCCTTCAGGCACACAACAGAAAATAAGGTCTTTGTTTTTTGGGTTTTTGTTTTTGTTTTTCCTAACATAACATATCAGACCATCCATTAACCCACAGGTCTAAAATATACCTGGCACTATATTTTGATACATCCTTGAAACATATCACAAGGATAATGTGGTCTTCCAAGAGTCTCTCTCATGGAGAATCTATCATCTTATTCTTTAATGGTGCAAAAAGACAATGATTATGAAAAATAGTGCTTAAAATTTGGAAACTTCCTTAAAATGAATTTCTCACTTCTTTGGGCATTAAGTTTTTTTTTTTAATCAACAATTATCACACTTTAAAAATTGAAATAAAGAGCCCTAACAATTGGGTGATTATAGGAAAAGTTTAACCTTACAAAATAAACACCCACCCCAAAATACACCTCTATTTATTCTATTTAATTCATTCTGTTTAATTCAAGTTTCATAATATATTGTCACCTAGAAAATAAAAATGTAAGGCATTTTCAATGATGCACAGGAAAAGAAGCACAAATGCAATAAGAAAAAGTAATTTAAGTACAATTAGCCACTTGTTATCTATACATAAAGTTAAAAAAATTAGATTACTGTAGAAGTTCAAATATAAAAGTAATTTTACAACAACCACAATGTGAAAATCATATATTGACTAAATATTTCATGAAACACTTACAGAAGCTGTAATGATTAAATATAAATGGTACAGTGTTAAAACAGTAATAAGTATCAGCAGTTTAAAGGATTGTGTGTCACTAGACCACATCTTGAGATTCATTATTACTTCATCTGTAAGAAAATCGGGCTTGCATTTCAGAGACCACTCACTTTGTTCCTTCTCTAATATTAAGGATGTCAAAGAAAATATCATTAGTTATCAACACTTGTATGTTTTATACATTGAAGAATCACAGAGGGTAGACTATGATAAGTTGAATAATGACTCACCAAAGATGCCCACATCCAAATCCCCAGAACCTACAAATATGATACATTACATGACAAAAAGAACTTTGTGAATATGATAAGGTTAAGAATTTTGAGATGGGAACATTGCTCTTGATTATCTAGGTGGGACCAATCTGATCAGAAGACCCCTAATAAGAGGGCAGTTGGAGGGTCATAGACACAGATGGCATTGTGATGATGGAACTAGGGTACTAATTTGAAGAAGCCATGTTTCTAGCTTTGAAGATCGAGAAAAGTCATGAGACAAGGAATACAGGTGGACTTTATAAGCTACAAAATGAAGAAAACCAATTCTCCCCTAGAACCTCCAGAAGAAATGCAGTCCTTTTGACCCATTTTAGGACTTCTTATCTTGAAAACTATAAAAGAATAAACTTATGTTGTTTTAAGCTAATATGTTTGTGGTAATTTGTTATAGCAGTAATAGAAAATTAGTACATTTTCCCTCTGCTAAAGACACCTTCCAACATCTAGCATCAACAACTGGGTGCTAAAGGCTAAGGCTATTTTATGGGCTAAGTTATGCTCCTGATTCAAATTTCCTTCCCAAAATTAGTTTTCTAGGAAATCTGACCTAAATTAGTAGTGGTCTGAGATGAAGGACATTATAAGTGTGCACAGTGATATATTTCCCATTGTTTACTCAATGGTAACTACAACCCCATATTTAGGTACCCATGCACTGGAGAAAGAATTATATTTAGATATTTCAAGGACACAGAATCCAACTCTACATTGATACCTATAGACTCAAAGCATTTTCAAGTTCTCTAATATAGATGGGGAATGCATGGGGACCAGATAATTAATGGAAATTGGTTCAGTTACAACTCACAGTCAGTCCACTTGGGACACAAACTCTAAATGTATAATTGGAATAGACATATTTGATAATTATCATAACTCCCACACTGGTTCCTTGGCCAGGGAAGAAAGAGTTGGCACAGTAGTGATTGGCAAGTAAAAGCTTTTGCTACTAAACTTTGGCCAAGATAATGCAATAAAACCAATATTATATTTGGTGGGAAACAATTCTCCACGAACATCAGCCTGATTAGAGTGAGAAAATGATCTTTTGAATGTTCAACTGAGTTTCCCTCTTAGAGATAATGCCATACAGGAATGAAGTGCTGTCCTCCAGGACACAGTGTGTACCCTTAATTAATGATCATGATATGATGCTGTTTCCCCCAGGAAACAGGAAGCAAGGGATGGAGTAAGAATATCTCGATTTATCATCATACTCTGTGATTCATTTCAGGGAATTTGTGCTTTATATCACAACACTGAACTCTGAAGATTTAGATTTCAGTTGCAGGTAGAGAATTCCTCCCCCAGAGGCACAGCAAGTGTCCCCTTACACTTTAAGCTGCCATTTGATAAACTCAAGCAAAGGAGGTTGGGGATCACCATCCTGGCAGGCAGGCTATAGTGATAGGCAGGGAAAAAATGTGACACCCTGATGATATAATTATTGATCTCTTGGAATCCTCTGCCATATTTTTATTTTCATGGTAAATTGGCAAGTGCCTCAGTTTTGGACTGAGAAAAGTCTAGTGATCAGAGGTTCAGACCGCTCAGGGATAAGTTTCTGGGTCATGCGAGTAGGAAAGTCACCTAGACCAGCAGAAATGCTAGCTGAGGGTAAAGAGATTATAGTGGACATTATGAGGCAAACAATGAATATCAGTTGTGTCCTTAAGAATAGGTTTAGGGCACCTGGGTGGCTCAGTGGGTTAAAGCCTCTGACTTCAGCTCAGGTCATGATCTCAGAGTCCTGGGATCCAGTCCCGCATCAGGCTCTCTGAGCCTGCTTCCTCCTCTCTCTCTCTGCCTGCCTCTCTGCCTATTGTGATCTGTCTGTCAAATAAATAAATAAAATCTTAAAAAAAAAAAAAAAAAGATTAGGTTTAGAGACCTGGGTTATAGTTGGTCTCATTAACCCTCCCTCTGTGGGTTTTTTTGAAGAAATGAGACTGACCAGAATCAGAATACTGGAGGAGCTGTTTCCAAAACTCCTTATACGAAACAAATGAATCCATGAGTCACAAAAGGTAGGCTGAAGTCGATGGACCCAGAAACTCTCTTTTGGACTGAGATATTCATTCCCCCAGCTCTTGATAGTGACTGTTGCTACCTCTTAGCTGAGTACTTGTTCAGATACTCTTTGTAGTAGAAGAGAGCTGGTTCACCCAAAGTCATATTCCCACTTCAGGAGCCACATACACCCAAAGCCTAGTCTTGTAGCACAGGAAGCCTAGAATGATTCCTTCAGGGATGGCTAATTATGAAAAACCATACCAGCTCTAGAACTTCCTATGTTATCAATGAGGTCTTTGCTGCAATGCATCACAGTTCCACTATCTACTCAAGTCTCCCTCTTTGGTGCCTCTACATGTGTTGATCCCGAAGGGAACTTCCAATAGATTTTCTACCTATAAACCTTCATCTCTGGACTGAGACAAGTATGAAGCATGTGAAAACCATGGGATATTTTGTCAGAATATCAAATAAGATTTATTACAAACTTTGGGTATCTGTTCTCTATTTCACTTACTCCTAATGATGACATATAAATTAATGAATATATATGTGCATTTATACATACCATATGTGTATATATATATATATACATATGTATGAGACTCTTGTTTGAAGCATTTATGGTTTTCTGAATTAGCCATTAGTAGGACAACTGTTGCTACAGATTACACTTTTCCCCAGAGCAAATCACCTGTCCTTTTATAGCAGCACCCACTGAATTGAAGTGTGAAACTGACAACCCAATTTTTCAAATGAATTTGCAGAGACTTCAGCCAAAAATAAGACAGAAGTAGAAAGAGAATGGTTCACCCAAGAGAGAAATAGATTTTCTGATTTGACTGCTTACAAGAACTTGAGATGATAAATGAACTGATAACACAGTATCTCTTATTTTCAGGAAAAATGTCTTTATGTTTCATTTATCTAGTTATCAAAATACACAGAATATTTGAACAGTACTCAAGAACCCACTTGTAAAAATATTGGTAATGTTTTCTCCATCCTATCTATATTCCACAGATAATACAGGATGTTATACAGATTGTCATAGATAAATGTTAAGTGTTTAATTGCAGACACTGTTTTATCCTTTATTTTTGACATATTTATATTCATTTCCCCTATAAGATTACTTATTTGCTGTTTGCTGTTTTTTTAATGTAACCTTTATTCAAATTGAAATTTATTTTTGTTGAATGGTATAAGATAATTATTTGTTAATTCATCTTCCCAAATTTAAAATCTGTATTTCTAATATTATTTAATAAATAATACCTTTCACTTTCATTAATCTGGGATTTCTATTTTTTTACTTGTTATTTTATAATTTAAAATCTGTTTGGGGAGATTATCTATTCAATTCCTGTTTGTCCATGGCATCAAGGAATTTTTTTAAATCATGTGCTTAAACCCCAAGTCACTTCAAAGTTGAAACTCATTACTTTAACCAGCTAATTAGTATAACTAAGCTTTCTTTTTTTCTAAAATGAGCTAACAAAATTTATGATTAAATCTTACTGTAAGGGGGCACCTGGGTGGCTCAGTGGGTTAAGCCTCTGCCTTCATGATTTCAGCATCCTGGGATCGAGCCCTGCATTGGGCTCTCTGCTCAGCAGGGAACCTGCTTCCTCCTCTCTCTCTGCCTGCCTCTCTGCCTGCTTGTGATCTCTCTCTGTCAAATAAATAAATAAAATATTTTTTTAAAATCTTACTGTAAGGATGAAATAGAGGTTTATATTATCCATCACTAGAACCAAGAAATGATAATTCCTTATGCATCCATTCATGCATTTGTTTAGCACAATATGAGTTTATTTAGTTCATCTTTTATTTCAAACACTCTGCTGGGCATTGGGATATATTACTGAGAGTCATTTTTTAAAAAAGCATCTTTTCTCTCCAAGATATCAGAGTGTTTTGTCACAGGAGAGCAGACACATTACTGCTTGATCACATATGTGTGTATATTCATATACTAAATTAATAGAAGGGAGTCCAAATAATCCAATTCGTGGTTCTCAAGAGCATGTGTCCTAGAAGAGGAGATGCTCACATTGAGACATAGATATTCGGAACTGTATTACACTGTTAACCCAGGGGGTCTAATTCTAAGGCGTGCTGCCAACACTCTGATAGGAAATCCTAGGTGCATTCATATGAAAAACACTTTTGAGATTATTTTTACAAGCATCCTAAATTTTTAATGAGTTTCAATTTTAAATGTAGAGCTTTGCAATTGTTCTTAGACCTGGTAATTAGGTGTGTCCTTTTTTACTACCCTCAGTTACTTTTCCAGACTACCATTTCTACTAGCTCTAGACACCATCTCTCCCTGGCCATTGCCCTGAAAATCTGCTAGACACCACTAGAAGACCAGTATCCCATCAGGTTTTGATAGTTTAGTAAAAAATGCTTCTTAAAATAAATTTTTTCCGATCTTCTTTTATTCTTGTTTCTATTTGCATTCACTAGTAGTTGTCTCGATAATCAATAATATCCAACATGGAGTTTTATTGATGTTGCATCAATCTCTCAACAGTTTAGCATCAGGTGATATCTTTATAATGTTCAACTTTCTCAATCTAGAAATCTCTTTACTGCTTTACTCAAGTCTTTTATATTTTCCAGGGAACATTTTTGGGTTGATTTTTTGAGTACCATATATTTTATATTATTATCTTTTCCAAATATGAAGGGGTTTTTATTGTTTTTGTTGATAGAATGTGTTTCATCATAATCTGCTTGCTGATGACTGCTGGTTATAAATAATATTTAGTGTGAGCTCATTCTTAGTTCTGTTTATATTTTTTCAATGCCTTAAAATCTCTTTAATGAAGAAAACCTTCAAAAGCCTACAACTCTAGAAATGTCACCAACTTGGTTCACTTTTTCCGTATTAATTGCTTGATTCAAGATCGCAGAACTGGGAAGATCATATATCTTGGAACTACACAATCGTAGCCACCATTATTGAGCTGTCAACAGAATTTTCCCCCAAATGATAATTATGGTCCTTGTCCTTCATCTTCTTGAGAATCTTGCCACTCCCACCATCAAGATGTGGGTTCTATATCTTTCTTCTTGCTTTGAGCCTGGGTGAACTTCAGTGACTTCCCTAATAGACAAGAATGTGGCTGATGCAGCACTTCCCAACTTTGAGTCTAGGTCGCATTAGAAAGAGAAAACCTAAAAAACTTTCACATGAAGCCAGGTGAGAGAAGCCTCTCGCATATACCACATGCTTTGGAAAACCTTAGCCAAGTTCTGTTGGAACTTGAAGTTCAACTAGAAAGTTGTCATCCTGAAGCCTCTCAGCAGTAAAGATCACATAGAGACTACAGTGAGTTAGTGACATTTATTCTAGACCCTAAGCTGGTCATGTTTTTTCTGCCCAGATATGAGACATGTAATAGCAGATACCTTGGACTGACCATCATTGCAATATTTCTCCAAAGAAGACTTATTCATCTTGCATAAGTGAAACATTTATCCTTTGAACAGCAACTACCCATTTCCCCCTCCCTCCAGCTTCTGCATTCTAATCTCTAACTCTGTGAGTTTGACTATTTTAGATGCTGGATGGAGGATAAATGATATCATGTAGTATTTGTCTTTCTATGACTAGGTTATTTCACTTAGCATAATGTCTTCCAGTTTCCTCCACGTTGTTATATATATGGCAGTATTTCCTTCTTTTTAAAAGCTTAATGGTATTCCATTGTATGTAATACATTTTGTTTATCCATCATCAATAGACATTTAAGTTGTTTCCATATCTCAGCTTTTGTAAATAAAGCCACAATGAACATAGGTGTGCAAATAGCTCTTCAAGATCCTATTTCACTTTTTTGGAGATATACTCAGAAATGGGATTGCAGATAATATGATAGTTCTATTTTTAATTTTTTGAGGAACCACACACTGTTTTCCATAGTAGCTACCCCATTTTATATTCCTACCAACAATGTCCGCATTCCAATTTCCCTACATTCTTTACAACAGTTGCTATCTTTTGTTCTTTGATAACAGCCACCCTAACAGGTATGAGATAACATCTCATCATGGTTTTGACTTGCTTTTCCCTGGTGATTAGGGCTGATGAGCATCTTTTTATTTACCTTATCTCTTTTTCATTATAAATATTTCTAACACACTCTTTATTCTTAAAACTGAGTCTTTAATATAAACAACACTTAATCTTTATAGATCAACAATGATAGTGTACATCAATAAAAATCTCACCTTTTAGAATCCATATTATCACCTAGAGAATTAGTAAGTTGTTAGAGGAGGAATGATATAATTGATTTCATCATTGTTTCTGCCTTGTAATGTCAGCAACTTCACTTACTTCAGCCCGAGTGCATCTTAATCATTATATTCAAAGACAATTGCTTGACTCTCCACCCCTAAAGCATTTTTGGCTTCCCTCCATTTTTTTAATAGTGTTAGATTTTTTTTCTATATCCTCTTGAGTAAAAACCTATAGTTAGCATGCAGAGCATCTCACTTTGTAATCAGTACTTTTGAAAGGTTGTTACCAATGTTCTCTAAGGACCCTGCAAATCCTGAATCAGGAGGAAACACCAATCCAATCTAATTATTCTTTGCCCTCAACCTCACATCAATGACAAAATAATACTGTTAGTGTATATTAACGGTATGTGTATAATTTACTAAAAAAATTATTTACTAAAATTTTTTGCTAAAAAATTATTATTTTTTACAATGTTTACTAAAAAATTATTTACTAAAAATTATTTACTAAAAAAGTATTATTTTGTTTAGGATGTTACAATGGCATACACACATACATACATACATACATACATGTATACCTTAATTATTTTGATATATTATAATTAAAAATATTTATACTATATTCCGTTCTCTCAACTTGTTTAGCTATAGATGTTCCTCAAGGAGATGCTGTATTTCATTGCATAACCCCTCTGGGGCAGTCTCTCCTTATATTTGTCCTCAGAAGAGTTGTAAGCCTGATAGTTCTATAATAAGTGCAAGATGCTTCATATTATTTAAAATACTATCACAGGGAAGTACAACCTGTTCAAAATCCATTGTGCCCTATTTCAGTCATTAATGAAGTTCTTTTTTAAAGAAACATTAAAACCAGAGGGAAAGAGTAGAAATACATTGACAGGGGAAATTTCTAAACTCTTAGGAATTTAGAGTTCCTTCTGTTTATACTAAAAGTCCATAAGTGTAGTAAAAGCATAGCGACCTTACAAAAAGTGTTTCATAACAGGCTATTTGAGATTTAAGGACCATAAAATAAAAAACACAGAAGTTTTACATGACTTATAAATTTGACTCAATATATAGTGTTATGTTAGCTAAATCTGAAAGGAAAGTAAGAAAAAGTGCTTCTATGTTTGAATAAATTTGTAACATTCTCTGTCTCAAAAAGAATCTCAATTCTATACTATGGGTTATTTAATATGCTATTTACCCCCACTTGTGTTATAATGCTTTGTGGTGTCTTGTGCTAGGGTTTAGTAGGTACGGGTAAAAGTGTTTTATAAATTTTCTTATACAAGCTGATGACATTCCTATACTATATTTCATACTTTGCAAACTATAAGTACATAAATAAATAAACACCATGGTAAATCCTAAGTACTATATACAGAGGAAAAACACACTTGAGAGGCAAAAGACAGATTATTAGCTACAAAAGGCCAAGAGGCTAACTCAGTTCATAACAGAAACAGTGAAAGTGACCAGTCATCATACCATAATTAAAGAAAATAGAGCACAACATCAAGCTAGAAGGGAAAAAGGGATTGAAAACGAATCATGTTTGGCATTAATGGTTTTCATGTTCTCAAAGAGTATAAATCTCATAAGCCAAAAATAAAAGTTGCAATTTTAAGCAAATATTTAGGTAGGAAGTTGGGATTTTTTAACTTTTATCTTTTTTGTCAAACATTTAGCTTCTTACCACTTAACAAATAAAACATACATTTTTAAATTCTTAAATGGAATACTTGTGTCATTGAAATTATAAGCAGCTAATGGTATTCCAAATGACAAAGTAGAAATCTGCTCTTGATATAATAAAATCATTAATTATGCTGGATTTTATAAAATATTTCTTTATGAACTGATTCTACTGGAAAATGAATTCGCTTAAGATTCAGAACTCTCTTTGTGTCGGTAACCACACCACCAAATCTATATCTTAAATTCTGATATTTCTTCGAGTAGTTCAGCTTTCTCTACTACATTTTCAACATGGAGACTGCTTACAGGAAATGCTATAGAAACTTTTTCTACAACTCCTAATTTTGAAAGGAAAATTTAAAGATGTTTAAAAATAGGAGGTATTTAGGGGCACCTGGGTGGCTCAGTGGGTTAAAGCCTTTGCCTTCGGCTCAGGTCATGGTCTCGGGGTCCTGGGATCCAGCCCCGCGTCGGGCTCTCTGCTCAGCAGAGAGCTTACTTCCCCTCCTCTCTCTGCCTGCCTCTCTGCCTGCTTGTGATCTCTCTCTCTGTCAAATAAATAAATAAAATCTTTAAAAAAAAATAGGAGGTATTTAAGACCCATACTAAAAGTCAGATACCACATTCAAGCTGAGTTATATTAATTTTCAAGGTGCTTGCTTTGTGGTAGATAGAGGCCAACCAAACTACAGGAAGAACAGCAACAATTATTATTTTTCTGAGAATGTGTCCATAAGCTTTATCAGAAAAAATATTTAGTAGGTTTGGATAAATAAATGTAGTTATACATTTCCAATATTTAACTTAATTAGATAATTCAGTATTTTTATTTTCTCAAATACTCAGAAATGTGATACCATGAATTATTTCAATAAAACATTCCTATTGAACTAAGGATTGCTGAAGGGTGGGGAAGAGGGATAAGGTGGCTGGGTTATGGACACTGGGGAGGGTATGTGCTATGGTGAGTGCTGTGAAATGTGTAAGCCTGATGATTCACAGGCCTGTACCCCTGGGGCTAATAATACATTATATGTTAATAAAAATAATTTTTTTAAAGATTTATTTATTTATTTGATAGACAGAAATCACAAGTAGGCAGAGAGGCCGAGAGAGAGGAGGAAGAAGGCTGTCCGCAGAGCAGAGAGCCCGATGCGGGACTCGATCCCACGACCCTGGGATCATGACCTGAGCCGAAGGCAGCGGCTTTAACCCACTGAGCCACTCAGGTGCCCCTAAAAATAATTTTTAAAAAGGACAGTTATGGGGCGCCTGGGTGGCTCAGCGGGTTAAGCCTCTGCCTTTGGCTCAGGTCATGATCTCAGGGTCCTGGGATCAAGCCCTGCATCGGGCTCTCTGCTCAGCAGGGAGCCTGCTTCCCCCTCTCTCTCTGCCTGCCTCTCTGCCTACTTGTGATTTCTCTCTCTGTCAAATAAATAAATAAAACATTTAAAAAAAGACAATTAAAAAAATCCTACTGAAATACACTATCTCAATAAACAGGTGACAAATTTCCATGTATGATCAAAACAATAGGGCACCTGGGTGGCTCAGATGGTTAAGGGTCTGCCTTAGGCTCAGGTCATGATCCCAGGGTCTGGGGATGGAGCCCATCATTGGGCTCCCTGCTAGGCGGAGAACTTGCTTCTCCCTCCTGCTCTCCCTCTACAGCAACCCCTGCTTGTGCTCTCTTGCTTCTCTGTCACATAAGTAAATAAAATCTTTAAAAAAAAAAACAATAAATACACTTATTTAGTAGTTATAGTTCAAGAACTGACCATGTTGTTCTAAAATCAAAGATCTTTTCTGAATAAGATTTGTTAATCTATCATTAGAAATATAGTTTTGAATAACTTAGAATTTCAGAGTGAAGATTATGTATAAAACATAGTAAAGTTTTCAAACCTCACAACTAAATTGCATTTTTAAAAAAGATTTTATTTATTTATTTGATATATATAGAGAGTACAAGAAGGCAGAGCAGCAGGCAGAAGGAGAGGGAGAAGCAGGCTCCCCACTGAGCAGTGAGCCCGACGTGGGTTCGATCCCAGGACCCTGGGATCATGACCTGCGCCCAAGGCAGCTGCTTAACTGACTGAGCCACCCAGGCGCCCCTAAATTGCTTCTTTATGTTGATACATTATAATGAAAGAAAGGTAATCTGGTTTATTTACACAACGGGGGAAAAGTGTAATTGTCATGCATGCCAATGCTGGTTCTTTAAAATAGAGCCTTAGAAAAATGGTTTACAACTATATCATTTATCTACATATTAAAAAATGTGTTGCAGATATTTTTGAGTGTTTGTTATTATGGAAGTAGTATGACCAAAAAGCAAGTGAAACTAGGGCTCAGATATAGTATTGTATGAATTCTGTATTACCGAATGAGCTAAGAGATGTCTGCCACTAAGCAATATACATCCACTAAAGCTAACATTTGTCTTAGTCACAAAGTTAAGAAAGATAGAAGCTTAACCATGGACTACAATAATCTATAACTCTTTCTAAGAAAGCATTGCTATGAAAGCATTAACAAAAAGGAAAAAAAAAGGAACCACTGAAAGGCATTCATGGGTAAATTAGAATATATTGTCAAATATATGGCTCTTATCCTTGTTGATTTCATATTTCCAATGCCTATCCATAAACTATTTTGACTGATAGCTTAACTGATTTCTTCAGTCATCACAATATTCCTACCATA
Organism: Taxidea taxus jeffersonii; assembly: GCA_003697995.1. Taxonomy (NCBI): domain Eukaryota; kingdom Metazoa; phylum Chordata; class Mammalia; order Carnivora; family Mustelidae; genus Taxidea; species Taxidea taxus. The sequence continues at coordinate 40,132 of RCUC01131380.1, forward strand.
TTTCCCTTATCTGAAGACTGTCTTTCAAAGTCGTATTGGTGATGAGTTCATGATGTTTCCGTTCATCTTTTTTCCCATTCATCTTTTTTTGTTTGAAACCAAAGATTGATAATAAACTACAATTGGGATTCCATACTATGCACAGCATTTTGTCCCACTGTTTTCTTTTCCACCTCTGCAATTAAGCTACAAATGTCTTTCAATAGAGGAAATGTCTTTTTCACCATGATTACCCCACAGTGCCTACCAAAGTGCCTTGTATTATTAGAACAAAATGTATAAGTTAATAAAGATAACTAATGATTAGCCCCCATTAAGATGAACATTTAGGGTGGAATATCATTTCAGCTTTCTTCCTTATTTATAATTGTTCACTTTAAACAAACTAGAATATCTTTTCCACATTAATTTTCCAAATAAGAACAAGTAGGCCCTTGATGTATTAAGTAATCACCATTCCAAGAGGTTGTATTAGCTGAAATTATAAATATTTTCAAGTAATGTTAAACATTAGATGGCCTATTGAAAAGAGTTGTAATGTTTGCAAAATAATTATGTAATGTGTGTTTGCTATCAAGATAACAAACAAAATAGCCTATGCTAAATCTATTGCAAACAATTAGATATTTGGTTTTGCCATAACTTGAATTTAGTAAATGGTATAGATTCTGATCTCAGAATTAATATAAGAATATTAATTTCTTTCTAAACTCTATAGTTAATAGTATTATTGTGAAATTCACTGCTAAATTTCTATCACATTACTACAGTAGAAACAACAGCTATGACAGGGAACTAATGACATTGAAAGAGGACAGGACCTAGAGTTAGGTAATCTGAGTCCTCCTCCAGCTCTGTTGGTACTAGTTTGGTGTAACTGAAACTAACTCCTTTTCCTCTCTGTTTATTCATCTATAGAATGGCAATTGAAATCAACCATTCTCCTCTCATCCCATAGAATACCCGTCAATTTTAAATTAAATAATTCATGTGAAAACATCTGTAATAATACATATAAAAAATTACTGAATCTTGAATTATGATTGTTTCTCTTTATTTTTCATTAGCACATATATATACTAGAAGTGGACATCCTGTTGGAATGTCACAAGGAAAGACTGATAATTCCCAAACACTACCTATATCTCTAAGTCCTAGACCTATATATTCAATTGGATACATCCTTGCCTCCTTACATCGCACAGGTGTTTCAAACTCAATATACCTGTATGGAATCCACCATATATTATCCTCCTTCTAATGGACCTATAGTACATCCCCAAATCCGATCTTCCATTTGCAATCTGTCCTGTAAATGGTGTCACCATCTACTCATTTCTTTAAGCGAGATAATTATCCTTGATTCATTCTTTTCCATTATCTCTCACATCTCTATTTGCTTGCTATTTTTCAGTTAATTTGCTTTGATTATTGCAATACATCTTAACTACCTTGCCTCTATCTCTGCTTTTATAATTTCTACACATTGAAACCAGAGTAATTTTTTTAAAGATTTTATTTATGTATTTGACAGAAAGAATGAGAAAGAGGGAGAGAGTGCTAGGTGGAAGGAGAAGCAGACGCCCCCCTGAGCAGAGAGCCAGGAATACAGAGCTCCAACCCAGGACTCTGGAATCCTGACCTGAGCGTAAAGCAGATACTTAGCTGACCTAACCACCCAGGTGCCCCAGGTAATCTTTCTGAACTTTGCATCTGATCGTATATCTTTCCTGATCAACTTTTTTATGATTTTCGTTGTCTCCAATATAAAATATAAATGGCTCAATACAATATAAAAGACACTTTCATGAATTTGAAGCTTTCCCATTGTTACAGCTTTGCCATTTTATAGTCATGTAAATATTTTAAGTGCCTAGGATCATTTTAGTCTTCTAGGTCTGTTGTACATGTTTTTCTTAAAAAGAAACATTGTTTACCTTGCTTATTTTTTCCCATCTTTGAAGATTTTAAGACTCAAATATTTTTGAAAAACAAATGCTTATTCTCTCCAATTACTTCTCCCTTCTACTAACAATTGTTTGGTTAGGTATCTCTCCTATGTGTTCCCAAAGTACTTTGATAGTATCCTTTAACTCTTATTTCTCTATATGCCAGTCATTGATCTCTAGCATTAATCAATGAATGTTTTGATTGCAAGGAACAATATCTTTTTCATACTTGCTTGTATTGCTGAATGACTATAATTAATACATAAGTAAATGTGCCAAAGGGCTATGCTTTAAAAATCTGAACTCCAGTCAGACCTATAAATTAATCAAGGGATGAACAGTCAGAGGACACCGCTAATTTCAATACAAAACATATAAAAAGCACATTCTATTGAATCAATCAATGTACATTTATACCAAACACTGAAGGGGTTTTCCTTTATGGAGTGAAAATAAAAAGCATTTTTTAAATATCTTTTCACAGACAATTAAGAAATAGGTACATAAATGGAAGAATCAATCTAAGAATTATCCAAACCGGATTTGCCTTTGAATTTCACCTCCACTTGCATGTTAATAGGTAATTCATACTTAGCATGAATAGAATTTTAGATCTTCTCTCAAAACTAGGAAATTCATTTCTTAATTTTTCCTAACTCAGGAAATGGCACCACGATTCATTTAATTGCTTAAGTAAAAGGGCTGGCAGTTTTACACATAACTAGTTTTCCTTTAACCCTATATACAATTTCAATAAACAACTGTGGATTATGACCTATGTAATTTATCATTTTGTAACTGAAGGTAGACAAAAAGACAAAATAATAAATCTAATCTCAAGCTATTGAATGCAGATGACATAATAAGGATTAAATCAGAGGAAGGTGCCAAGGGCTCCAGAAGTATAGAGGAAATCAAAGAATTGACATGACCAGATCCATATGTAAATTGCTTTGGAAGGAAAATAAGCTAGAGAATGTAAAATTAGCGAGGAGCTAATCATAATTATTCAAGCATGAGAGTAAAATAATTAAATGAAGAAGGAAGGTCCTTTTCAATAGGTTGATGGGTAATGTCAAATTGAGACATTAGTCAATGCTAAGAAGACTTAAAATGGTGAAGTAAAATACCAGTGTCCTTGAAGGTCTAGGTCAGGAAGATGAAAATCCTGAGCTGGAAACACAAGCATTCTGATAATTAAAGCAACCTAAAATAAACAGAATGTTGTGATTCTGAGTCTTCAGGGAAAGGGCCCAGGGATTACCACTGAAGTCTCATCTCTTCATGTTTCAGCACTTAAAAAGTCCTATAGAAGGTGGTGCACAGAAAAAAGAAGAAGAAGGTTTAACAGTTATGATTCGGGCTCTATGTTTAGGAAGAACAGAGGTTTTATATATGTATATAAGATATATATAATACACATATACATTATGCATACTTACTTGGACATATATAAAGGATGTTTGAATTTGTGACAGATACAGTGTAAATGTTTAACAAGGAAGGTATTCAAGCAAGTGCTAACTTTCTATGCTGGACTATGTTATTTGAAGAAATATAACTATGTTATGGAAAAAGTAAGATCCTGATTTCAAAGATTATGAGCACAGGTTAAATATTTAACTGGCCAGCTTTACAAAACATAAATTCAACTTTCTAATTTCAGTTCTGGCAGAATGCATTCTAACTTCTTACAGTTCATTGGATCCTTCCTTTGGAACTATTTTGTGATACATTACAGCTATACATTTTTGCCAATTAACTGAGATTCCTGCTTGACAGAAAGTCAGCCAATATACAGTTCTTTGAATATGTATTTGATAATATGGGGCTAGCAGTTTCTACAAAATGGAGTTATTTAGGTCTGTGAACATTTACACTGGCAGTTTTCAGAAATTACATCGTTGATAATGGAACAGATTCTGCCCATACCATCTGTTATTGCTCAGAGACTTTAATTTCACAAATGAAAAACTAGTTGATAAAATCATAAATGCTAAGACTGCTGAAAGGTATTTATCCTCTAAACATTATGATTTATTTGTTTTCTCAACAATATGTTCTTGATGATCTCAGCTATAGGATAAGACACGATAAATTTTACTGCCATTTCCTTACTTTACCATTTGCCATCACTTAGCAAAAAGGATATAACCAGCAAATCAACCTAATCATTCACTTAGAAATTTGCATCATGGCAGCAGAAAATAATGTCTTTCATTCCAGTGATACAATAAGAAAGATAATTGTCACAAAACATACATAATGAAAGGAAAATATACTCAAAATGTTATTGGAAAAGGCCCAGATTATATCTCTGAGTTGCTGCCAAATTGATTTTTTGCTATTTAATATTATTCCTCGCTGATAATAACTCCTTTTATCATTATCAGTGTGATCAACTCTGCAGCTGATTTGATTCAGTCACTAAGTCACACAAATCAAGAGATTGATGGCTCCTTTTGCAGCCACTGTATTACAGCCTCTCAACATGGCTCTGATTGTATAATCATCTTCTTAACGTGTGGAATTAATACCCAGAGATAGGATGGTAGATTTGTGATGAATGATTTAAGTACCACAGGTGATTTTGCCTATATATTTTATATTGTGAGATGTAAACTATCATAGTCAATATAACTTGGACTTGGAAATCAAATTGCTCTGCCTACAAACCTTGATTCTATCATGAGTCAGAAGATTTTTGAATCTTGGTGTCTTTATCTGTAAAATGGAGATAACAATCCCCATTTTTAGAGATACTTTTTAGGATAAAGTGAAATAACACGTGAAAAGTATTTCTTGCTAAAAAGATTACTCCAGCATCATGATTAAGAACTTGGTCCCCATAGTCACACGTCCCCATAGTCACACAGACCCTTTTTGGCACAAGTTATTTTCATGCTTTGGCCAAAATCAGTTGATACAATTAATTGTATGTTTGCTCATGAACAAAATGAAAATTATTCCTCAATATTTATTGGGCACTCACAGTGCCTTCATGGAGTTTATTTTCTAGTAGGGAAATAATAATACCTAACATTTAGGGTTGTTTTGAATATTAAAAGAAGCAATGCATATACAGCACTTAGCTACCAATAATTATTTTATACAATCGTTGGCTATTGTCATTATTGTATGGGAGAAACCATATTATATGGGAGAAACGCATTATTATATGGGAGTAACTGAGGAGTTAAGAGATAAAAGTAGTGGATGAAAATTAGTGAAAGGAGATGCTTTAGTGAGGGAGGGAAATAGAAGACAGAAGGAGACAGGAATGGATAGGTGTCCATTCTGACAGGAATGGACAGGAATGGGGTGTGATGGGTGACGTCACTAATTGATTTGCCTACAGCAGAAGGTCTGTGTAAGAAATCAGTGGGAGAAAAGGTCTGAAAAATGATGTGATTGCACTTCATGTAAGGCATTGAAATTATACTTTATTCTCTGGTCAACAGGGATTCTGGTGCCTTCTGACATGAATAATATTATTCTGTGAAAAAAACAAAGTGGCCAATTAGATTTCATTGCCCCCTTCCTATAGGATGTGAAATTCTTTTTTTTTTTTAAGATTTAATTTATTTATTTGACAGAGAGATCACAGGCAGGCAGAGAGGCAGGCAGAGAGAGAGAGAGAGAGAGAGAGAGAGAGAGAGAGATGGGGAAGCAGGCTCCCTACCTAGCAGAAAGCCTGATGTGGGGCTCGATCCCAAGACCCTGGGAACATGACCTGAGCCGAAAGCAGAGGCTTTAGCCCACTGAGCCGCCCACGCACCCCAGGATGTAAAATTCTTTAGACCCAATCAAGGTCATATGATTTTAGGGGATCATATTTTAAAATGCAAGGAATTAGTCCTATCACCGTGTTACATATTATAGATCTGTGGTCTTCTGATATATCCCTCCTAGAAAAAAATAGCCTTGAACCAAGTTTGATCCTTCCCGCATAGTAAACTGTTGTTTACTTCTCCCTGTCTCTTTTATCTTATCTGAAAATATAAAGCTGGAGCTTCAAAGTCATTAGGAATAGAGAGTCTGTCCTACACTTGAATATCCTTCATATGAAGTGCACTCCAGAGGAAGAATTTAATGATTATAGTAACAGACTGATGCTCTCAACACCCCTGAAATTCTGCCATGAAGGTCATTCTACAAGAAGTTCCTAGAAGCAGCGGCACACAGCTCTGCTCAAAACTCAGAGTAAGCTCCTCAATAGGTTACTTCCAGAGGTAAATCTGAACCTCAGTCTTTGCTTGTAGGCAAACATCTCCTTAGTTTTATTTTGAATTTAGGAAGGTTGCAAACAACAAAAGAGAGAAGATGAAACATAGTCTCTCCTTCCTAGAGGAAATACACCAAGGTTGTGTTACTGAGCTAGACACCAGATTTCTAATTTCAACCCAGCAACTAATTTGGGGAGTCGAATGCTCTCACCTCAGTTAAGTCACATCCTTTTCCCTCCATAGTAAGTACAAAAAACATACTAACTGCTTATACGGAGGCATATGATTAGTGCCTGTGTTGTAAACAAATGCGTTCTTCCAAGCTCCGCTGAAGATTTAGTTATTATACTCTTATATTTTATATTTTCTTCTCAGAGTACAAAGGAGTGATTAGTTGCCCTGTGGTATATTTTTAAATCTTTCTAATAATAATGTTTTTAACCATCATCTAACTCACTTAAGTAGGAGAAGTATTCCCTTAGTGAAAAGAGATTAAAAAGAAATATGAGCATACTGGGAAAAAATAGAATAGCAGACAAAATTAATCAGGAGAGACTAAATTTTACTGGAAAGATTGGAAAACTATCCCAGGGTAGGCAGTGAATGACTTGAGGACATAAGAGAAAACACATCAAGAAAAATAAATCTTCCTAAACCCTGCCAATGTCAGTTAACACTAAATTAATACCTACAAGTAAATCTGCAGTTTTATGGTTCAATTCTGACTGGAAATGTTTGGATTTATGAAGAACATGCCCAGGCCCGCTGTAAAGCAACTGTTAAATACCAGATACATAAGCTTCCAAAAAGTGGAATCTTTCCCAGTTTCTTCTGCAGCGAATATTACCCTGTAATTCTATTCCTCAACTTATAGTTCAGCCTAAGTCTTTACAGTTAGGCTCACAGAACTGGCTGGTCATGAAAGTGGTAGGCTATTCTATTAGGTGATTTAGAAGGATATAGGAATCCATGTGTTAAAGCAGGAAATAGCCCAAATCAAATTTCTCCCCCCATAATTGTGTACTAAAAATAGCAAGCAAATATTTTTGTAAATTAAAAAAAAAGAAAACCTTGACTGAGTTAATACAAAAATGTGAATCCTTTCAAAAATATGTAATATTTTAAAGATGTAAAATGGAATTTGAGAACATATATGTTTGAGGATCTGATGGAAACTATGTAATACCAAAAGCTTCCCTGAAGTGAGATCTCTGGATTTTGATCCCAAGAACACTGTGTACATTCACAATTCTTTTATATTTACTTCCATAATCACTAACTAGCACCAAACCAGCTATTACTGAACATTACTAATATGAATATGTTTAGTAGACAATTTAGCATTTTGTACACCCATGTATTTATTGTAATCTTATTCTTCCTAGTCACTCTGTCATTAAAATAAATGAATGTAATCTCAGAATTTCCTGTACAGATTTCAACAACAAGGATACATTATTAATAAAGTAAAAATGAGCTTACACATTTGTTTTAGAGCCATTACCTGCTGGCCTTTAAGTCTAATTATTTCTTTTAGCATTTAAGCAGTGCTTGTTAACATTCAGGATGTCTGTTAACACATGTAAACATCTGCTTTTCCTAAGTCCAGAGTCTGTATATTAATGAATTAACCAACTAGACTTCAATTCAAATGAGATCATCTCTGTGTGGTCTTTACCAAATTATTTTAACCTCCAAGAAATTCAGTTTCCTTATCTATAATATGGAGAAACTGGTACTGATATTTTAGGGAAGAACTGAGTATTTAATTGAGATAATAAGTATGGAAAAACTATTATATTGCCTGCCAAATAATAAGGTATTTAAAAAAATACATGTGTGGGGTCACCTGGGTGGCTCGGTGCCTATACCTTAGGTTCAGGTCATGATCTCAGGGTCCTGGGATCCAGCCCTCCATCAGGCTCTTTACTCAGCAGGCAGCCTGCCTCCCCCTCTGTCTCAGCCTGCCTCTCTGCTTACTTGTGAAGTCTCTCTCTCTCTGTCAAATAAATAAATAAAATCTTAAAAAAAAAATACATCTGTGTTTTCAGGAAATTACTTTTGTATCTCTGTATCATTGTAGTTATGATCAACTTCCTTTATTCATAGTATATAGGAAGACATTTCTAGTTCTGGTAAACTGTGTCCATCAAAGTTTACCCATTGACTCAGCTTTATCTTTTGTCATATTTTATAAAACATTCTACTCTAGAGGCTTATGTAAAAGCGGACTACATTTTACTTAAGTAATATAAAATCATGTATTACTCAATAGAGGAGAAAAATATCTTCTATAGCCAATAATAAAGTTTTTAATTAAATAAAATTTCTTTTTCGTAAACTTAAGAGTACAATTCTAGGCTCCCAATTTTAAAACATCTACCTATTTTTACTGCTGTTAAATGAGCTCTGCTGATGTCTTTAGATGAAATTGTATTCAGAGATTACATTTTAAGTTAAGATTAAGCAAAAAATCACTAAGAATATTCTTTATTTATTTTGTTTAATAACTTACCTTGGGAGTCAGTTGGCACAGAGACTAAGAATGTAACTTCTGGGTCAAGAATTCCTGGTTTGAATACTGACATGACCAACGACTAGTTTTGATGTTCCTGAGTAATTACTTAAGGTCCACCTTCCTTAATTTTGTCTGTTTAAAATAAGGCTATTAATGGCACATACTTCAGGAAATTATTTCAAGATTAAATGAGTTAAAATATGTCATCGTAGTAAGCAAAACATAAGTGTTAGCTACTGTCATCGTAGTGCTTCAGTGTCTAAAATTGTAAAAAGAACCTTTTGAGAAGCTTCCAGCCTCTGTCATATAAATTTATCCTGACCACTTTCACCCCGTAATTAGAAAAATTGTATACTTAAACTGTCATTTAAAATAAATAAATTAATTAATCATTTTCATATATATATGAATATGTATATTTATATACATATTCATATTGTATTATATATATACACATATTCATATATATATAACCAAATAGCAATAGCTCTTTATCAAAGGCTATCCAAGGGCAAATCTTGAGGGTTTTTTTAAATACTGATGAAAATATTTTTGTTTCAATGAACACAAGTTAATAAATTTGGAATTTTGTGAATTAAAACTCATCTCTGGCAACCAATTGTAGCTTCTAAAGGACTAAGATTAAGTGACGCAAGATTTCTAGCTTCTATCTTGCATAGAAAAGCTAGGAAAACTGTCACATATAATTTACTAACAAGAATAAGTTAAGATGATATACTAAATCAGTAATCCAGAAAGCAGGAGTCACAGGATAACCAACAAGACAAGAATTGAAAGAAAGAATAAAGTTTCAAAGGAGATATGGCAGGTTTAGCATTAACTACTCTGTGGCAATAGGAGAAAGACAAATATCTCCATTCAAGTGGATAGGAAGAGTTCAGCAATTCTTTTACTGAATTACAATAGTCAAGTGTGAAATAGTATGAGGGTATAAAATCTCAAAATGCTGTAGACACATGGAGTTCGCACTCGCTCACAGGCTCTTTTCCATAGAACACCGTGGGTGGTCACAAAGACTTACAAGGCAGTATACAAGGTATACTGCACCTGGGTGATGCAGGGCTGCGGGAGTGGAGGGAGGACGGCTACCCTACCCAGTATCTACTCCACTAAAGAACAAAATACTAAATTACCAGCAAAAGGAAAAAGTAGTAAATGCTTTTGCCTAAAACAAATGTACTTTTGCCTAAAACCCATTGCTTCCAAAAGAAAGATAAAAGAAAAAGACCCTTTACTCCTGGAGAAAAAACAGGAAACTCTCCCGGTCCCAGACCACTGGGGATCTCTTGCTGCTGTTGCCTTATGTGTTGACCTGAGAGCAACCCAAAAAAGTACTCATTACATTGTATCCATTGTCTGTATACCAAAAGGATCCAGAAATATTCAGTCTCTAATGAATTTCTTTTTCCAACTTCAGGCGGTTGAGGAATTATAGAGGGAGGCTGTGCCTCTTTTTTCTTCTGTTGATCTTTATTCTACCAGTTATCCACTAGTTGAAAAGTCTAAATGTCCATAATATGTACTATGCTTATTCCACTGACATTGAAAAGAATACTAGAAATAGGATCAATTATAAACCTACAAATTAAAAAAGATACCTGAGAGCTCTTAGTAAGTATTCAGATACATCCATGCTTCTCCTCTGCATCGGTCATGCACATCTTTTCTTAAAATGTATCATTCTTTTGGAATAAGTTAATTCTAAGGAGTGAGATTTTAAGAACATTATTACATTTATGGCCATTATCAATATATAAATGTACTGACTTTGTAGCAAATTCACTGGGATTTAGTGCTCAAAAGGTCAAATATTTTTAAAGTCTATAAATATAACTGTGAAGAGTTTTTGTGGAAAATAATATAGAGTACTTATTGAAAATTAAGTTTTGTGAAGTTTTAAGGGGGAAATGCTGAAATGAATTCACAGTAAACCAGGAACATTAGACTACACTCTCACTTTCACTGCTCATCACTCTTCATATTTTCCCTTCCTTGCCTATATATATTAGATTCCATAATGTAACACTCCCTTACAAACATTATCAATACTTTCAACACTTGCTAATCAATCTTTGGTTAAGCCCAGTAATCTATTCTCGAGAAGTTATCTATTACATGAAAACATCTCAAAGCAGCATTAACTGCTGTCTTTAAACTCATGGCCATTAGTCTCATGCTGGTGTTCAACACTAATAAATTACAGCATCAAATTTCCCTAATAGATTTGGTTTAACATTTTCCATTCCCCAAACCATTTCTCAGTTGAATCTCAGTTCTGTTTTCTGACGATAGTATCATCTCTGAGGATAGACAAATCTAGATGATATTGAAGGATCATTCTCCTTTGGGGAGCTCAACAGGGAGATTTCTCAGAGAAACAGCAAAGAAGACCTTTGGCTGATGTCAGCATTCCTGGCAGGCCAAAACTTTTGCAATAGCCTGGAATGCAAAACATGGACCTATTCCCCAGTATTCTTCAAGTTCCTTGAACTATTTCTCATTACTTAGAGGAAACACAGGTTCTGTCGCCCAGCTTTGGCTAACCCTTTGGTATGTAAGACAGTGTGGGACAGGCTCGTTCAAACTGTCATGGGTCCATCTGCAGCCCACACAGCCTCCTCCCTGCAGTAACCTTGGTCTCGCTGGGTATGTGTCTACTTCTTCCAGGCTGTGCTGTAGAATAATGAGATTTTGGGGGGTTGAGTGCACTCTAACATGTTTTTGTTTATAAGATTTCCCCCTATAAATGTTTGATTATATCTGCTCTTTAAAGCAATGTGTTCACGGTGCTCTTGAGTGACACTGAGATATTACTGAGAAAATAGAAACAATCTTTTGGGAACTCACTTGTCTTTTCTCCACCAAATTTGCCAAAAAAGGCAGTTTAGCCTTATGCTTAAGAAAGGCTTCTCTGGAGCCCACCTGATGGAGTTTGCATCCCAGGTCCCAGTTACCAGCTGTATGACCTTGAGCAAATTGTTTTTCTTTCCCAGTTTTCTTTTGTCTGTAAAACAAGAATAATACAACTCGGTAGGGTTGTAGGGAGGACTCAATTAATATATGTATACAACTTAAAACAGTCTCTGACATATAATGAACTGGTATTAGTGTTTGTTCAGTGAATGATGCCTATTGATAACTAAAAAAACATTCTCTGTGTTTCCTGCTAATACAATGGAGGATACAAGAGTGGTCTTCTCAAAGGCCAACTCTCTCTCTTGATTTGGGATCAGATCCTATTTAATTTATAAAAATTTCATTTTTGCATGCTTTCTCTCTTTATGCTATCATCAATTTCTCTAACTCTTCTAGATCATTCTAACTGGCAGGAAAATAATCTTTATTATCATTCAAATTAATAAAAAATGTTTCCCTACCCTTTATCTTCTCCATGTACCAACTCAATTATATTCCCTCCTTGATGACAAATTTGTAGAAAGAGGTTAGTTGTGGCAGATTATATATTCCAACAATGTCCTTAACAATATTTCTAGTTCCACTCTGAAGTCCCATCAAGAGATAGGTTTGTCTCCTCTCTCCTTGAACTCACTGTGATTTTGTTACATTCTATAAATAGAATGTAAGAAGTGATGTCACTCTGGGCATAGGTAATAAAAGATAATGTGTTTTCACATACCTCTGTCAGGATATTTACCCCTGTGGTCCACCCATCCTACAATGAAGAACACCCAGCCATATGGAGATGTCAAGTTGAAGGGCTCTGTTCAACAGCTCCAACTAAAGTCAGCGTCCAACCAGCTTCATCCACTAAACATGTGAGTCAGCAAGCCTTCAGACAATTTTAGCCCTAAACCTTTGAATCTTCCAGTTCGAGGTCCCACGTATTATGGAGCAGAGATCATCTATTCCTGTGATGATCTGTTCAAATTCTTGATCCACAAAATCCGTAAGTACAATAACTAATTGTTTTTTTTTTTTGCCACTGAGTTGTGGGGTCATTGTTATGTGGCCATAATAACTAAAGCAGTTGTTTGTGATAATTAGAGTGACTACCGCAGGGCTCAGCAGTTTTCATAAGGCAATGCCAAATTGTTGGAGTTATGGAAATTATAAGAGAAAAGCTAAGATAAATGACATCATTCTGAAATCCCGCTAACTGAATTTCTAGGAAAAGGTTATGAAAAATACAATTAAGAAATAAATAAAAGAAGAAATCCTCTAAAGTGAAGAAAGACTCTTCATTTTACTTGCACATGTGGGTTTGTCCATTGTTATCACTGTAAATTATCCAACTCATATTATCAGAAAATATATTAGTGGTAACATTCTTCTTTCTACTTTTCTGTTTAAAAGGTTATTTTACTTTCTCAATAATCAGGGTATATTAAGCATATAATATTAAAGCATATAATATTTTGAATTAAAAATTCAAAGTAAGTGTAATAATGTTTCAAAGGGTTTATGGTAGAGGTATAAAATTTCTTTTCCTTCCAACATTGCCTTTTTAGATTGTTATCTTATCACTACAAATCTTAAAGAAAAGTAATAAAACTAAGCATCATTCCCTGTAGGATTCATGACATTTGATATATGTATTATTGACACTGACAAGAAAATTAATTTTAACTTTCAAAAAGTAGGACATCATCTATTCATAATTTGAAAACACAGTGTAATTCAAGTTTTTAAAGATTGCCTGGTTTAAGCAAATGATGAATTTATATCATTTTCTTTACATAATACAATTAAGACATTGTATTTATATCAAAATTTCACTTCACATTTTGGGTGGAATGCTAGGAAAAACATAGATTTTACTAGTTACAAATATGCACATAGTCATTACTTTTACCTACATAATTTAATATATCCCCCAAATTCTAAATCTAATAATTTTACAAATAAGTGAAAATAAATACATCTTCCTACCTTGAAACATGAACCATTTCAGTATCTGGTATCATCCTAATTCTGTTATTATCAGTAACAGCACCACCTACAAATTGCTGATTTTTAATATCCCTGTTTGTACACAGCTACATTTTTTTTTCTTCAGTTTCCTTTTGTTGGTAGCTACATAACAATTCCTTGACTTCCTCTGGAAATTTAATCTATTGATCTTAATCATGCGTTTTATTTTTCCTCCCATCCCTTCATACCCTTTGTTCTCCCTCATATTCACGTTCTATGAATATTGTCACTTTCTTGCCTACTTTTATCTCTCTGTTCTCTTTATTCTTCCATTAAAAATATCTCATGCTTGTTAATTTGAACTCTGTGCCAACTTCATGTCTATACATAAAGAGCAACCTCAGTAAGGCTGGGAAAAAATCAAACACCCAAACATGATGGGTGATCTCATTTTAAAATTTAAACATCCCTCTAGGTTGTTCTCAGAAATTTCCACCAACCCTACACCATTTCTCAAGATACTTCATCATTAAATATTACCAGACAACATTTTTACACATTTTCATCTTTACTCAAACTTCAATGTTCCCTTTCTCCTTTTTATTTTCAGCAATGATCTAACTTCTTTTTTCACTGAAAACTTAAGCAGAGAAGATTCTCATCTTCACACCAATCAATAATAACAACTGTTTGTGTCTCTGTTCAGCCTCTGTCTTCACTCATATCACAACAAATGGTGCCATGTCCTTTCAGAAGTCAAGCATTCCACTTGTGTACTATATTTCTCCTTTTCTCCTCCTTACTCATGCATGGAATTTTTATTCTGCAATTATTTCTTTTCTTTCCTGTTGGCTTTCTGTTCTTGATCATGATCATATAAACAAATATGTAGATCATTTTTTCTTTAAAAAAAATCCTTTCTTTTGCCACATAGCAAATCCCAACTAATGGAATGCTCAACATTTTATAGATCATAACCTTCAAAATAGTTGGCTATATTTACAGTCTTCACTTCCTCACCTCAATCTATTTTGAACAATACTACCACTTGAACAAAATGACCCCTCTCAAGATTACTAATAATTATACTCCCTGTATGGAGAATTCTCATTACTCAAATGAGATGAGCAGCAGCTTTTGAAGAATTGGGTATGTCCTCTTTCCAGACATACTTTTTTCACTTGATTGACAGGACACTACACTTTCCAAATGTTCTGCCCATTTGCATATACCTCACTGCTATGTGTATGAAATATAGATAAATTCAAGCAAAAAATATTTCCCATTAAATTAAAATATTTAAAATCACTGCTTTCCTTCGCATTTTATTTCAGTCCTCTCAAATTTTAAAATTATTTACTAGGTTACGAATTAATCTAATCTTGTGCACAACATTATTCAGGAATATAAAATTTAATTATGCTCATGTATGAATATTTACAGATTTGTAATTGTTAAATTTGTCCAAGCTTTATTCAGACTTCTTTGACAAATAATAACAATAATGTGTCAAATAGTTTGCTTTGTTATTGACATTGTTGTTGTTTTTTTATTTTTGAAAGAAAACTAGATGTTTAACAAAGTATCATAACAAGAGAATTTTTAAATTTCCAGATAAGATCTCTACTCAAATCCACTGTATCCAAATGATTTAGAATCCACTTGACTCATCTTTAACATGAAAGAGACTTTTTCCCTATAATTCAAACAAATTTTGGAGAGCAAACATGAGAGGCACATTCTTAGATTGCTCTCCATCTCTTTTATTCTTCTGCAAGGATTCAGATCCCAAGAAAGTAATTCAATAGTGTCAAGAATCAATTTTTTTAAAAGTCTTCTATTCAATAAATTCTGCCAAAGTCTCTGACAGATTCACTCCGTTTACTTCCTTTGTGCATAACCCTTATTCCTCATCAATGAAAATGTGGTACTCAGCAGGCAGACACAATTCTACTGTTTATTAAAGTAATAACTATTATTATTTTAGAATTGACTCATGAAAACACTTTGTAGATTTATATCCTTCTCTCAAGTTAAATTAGGTGCCTTAACAGGAATAAGAACTATGAATAGGTGCTAAAAATATGAATAAGAGATTAAATTACTAAAGAACCATTCCAACTTAAGCACTTAGATTTTAAAATGAGGAAACTCTGAAAATAAGTGGGTTCATGATTGATCTTAGGAAAAATACAAATAAAAAATAGGATTTAGTAATTGATAATAAGTGATCTGAAAATAATGAATGAAAACAATAAAAATCTTAGGGTAAAAACAGCAAATATATTTTTAAAAATAGTTTAATAACACTAAAACATGCAAAAACCTGGAAATTATAAAAAAATAAAAGTATGATATTTTGTATTAAAAATAGGAAAAACTCAGCTACTGAAGATATTTAAGATACTTAGCATATCATTAATATTCCAATACAAACTTTGAAAATCTAGACAAATTAGATAATTTTCCAGCAAAGTATAAAATGTCAAAATTGACTCAGTTAAAAGTATTAAGTCTGAATAGCAAAACACTCTAAAGAGATGGTAAAATGCAGAAAACAGTAGATTCCATTTCTAAACTTTAAGTTAATGATATATCAGCAGACCTTAAACCAAATGTTGATTAAAACAATATGGAAAGCTTATCTTAATGTTTTTATTAAGCTCACTTAACCTTAGTAATGAAACCTTATCAAGATGGTAAAAAAATACAAATTTAAATTGTGGGATAATTTTATTTGTAACTATAGAATTTATAATTCTAAATAAGGTAATAGCTAATTGAGTTCACCAAAAGAATATCAAAAGTATAATATATAAATGGTCAGAGAAATTATATTCTGATATTGTAAAGATTTTTCCACATTTAGAGTTCTATAATTATAATTTACTTAGAAACTATAATTTAGTTCAGAATTTACTTAGAACCAAAAATCCTATAGGAAGCAGGAATCTAAACTGTAAATCTAATTAAATAGCTCGAGAAACTATAAAATTTTAATAAGGGACATAAAACAAAACCTGGATATTGATTTAAAAATCAATCAACTCATTAAAACAGCAATCACAAAGAAACATGATTTCAATGAAATTTTTTAATAAAATTATTTCAAATTTGTCATAGAAAAAATGATCACCTTAGTAGCTAAGAATTCACAGTTGGATTCTGGGCATTATTTAGAGTGAACTACACCAAATCAATTCCTATATGTGGTGACAGCCATTAACAGTTAGATAGTCTTGGTTTTCTTGATGAATCACATACCCATATCCTACTGCAACACGGTAGAAGGGTTTGGCTTCCAAAGAATATTGTGGATTCTATGTGGAAAAGGAAAAAAGTAAAATTGATGATTGATAAACAACTACCAATGTCCAATTTGCCACGTGAGATGTTACATTTCTATGGGTTAAAAATCCACATACAAAATATAAGATAAGACAGTCATAGGTGCTAGGTATAAATGTGAAAGTTGTTAAACTTACAGTGCTAGAGATCTTCCTATATTTCTTTGCAATCACTTTTTTTATAGTTATACACTGAAAATACATAAATGATTCTTTTTCTACCTGCTGATTATGAATTTCACATTTAAATGTTTCAGGTAGATCATTATCTCTTTCAAGATATTAATGTGAATGACAGCTGATTTTTTAATATCTGATACAGATTAATTCTGTTTGCATTGTGTGTATTTGGATACCTGGCTAGACATTTAGGTTATTGACATTGAACTTAAAACAATTTAAAAATAAAAAAAGATAGCCTCTAAAATAAGTGCATAAATATGCTGCATTTTATCAATTTAATCAGTTTGTTTTTAAATTTTTAACGTTTTAAAAATCAAAATGGGTTTTTAATCAGTGATGTATCATATTTGAACTGGGAGAAGAATGTTCTTTCATTAGAGTAGTTTAAATGGTGTGTCCTACAATTGATAACATTTTGACTGATATCTAAAACTTGAATATTTTATACATCACCAAGAAGAACTTCATAAGAAGTTCTACAGAATGGAGGTGCCTGGTGGCCCAGTCAGTTAAGTGTCTTCCTTCAGCTCCAGGTTGTGATCTCAGGGTCCTGGGATAGAGCCCCGCATTGGGCTTCCTGCTCAGTAAGCAGTCTACTTCTCTCTTTCTCTCTCTCCTTCTACCCCTTCCCACTGCTCATTCTCTCTCTCTCAAATAAATAAACAAAATCTTTTTTAAAAGTTCTACAGAATGACACCCTGATTTGTAAAGATTAACATTCATTGATAAGTAAGTTAATTAAGGTAGATAGAATAAGCTATGAAAGCTGTGAATCACTTACTAAGCACTGTTTTCACTATATCCTACCAGTTTTATATGTGGCATTCTCAATGCCATGCAATTGTGTTTTTCTTTATTTCTCTTTACTCTTCTTTTACCATGACCAATTTTTAATACACACTAAAATGCTCAAATATGTGGAATTTTTATTATAGCTTTTTGTTATTAGTTTCTAAATTGTTTTTGTTATAAAAGAGAACAGGCTATATGTGATACCAGTTCTCAGAGATTATTGAAATTTATTCTATGGTAAACCACATAATCATTTTTATGCATATTATTCCATGTACTCTTTAGAAGAGGGAATATTTTCCCATTGTTAGATACAGAATTCCATAAGCATGCATTAGCTAAAGCTCATTGATTTTATCAATTTTCTACATGTTTTCTGAGTATTTTCTGCTCAACCTATCAAGAGTTGAAAAAGTATATTGAAGTCTTATGCAATGATGTTGGATTTTTTAGTTTTCCCTACAATGCCCCATATCTTTATTTTAATTATTTTAATATATTTAGATATATCTACTTTAAAGTCCTTAGAGCTCTTTAACAAATTCAACTTTTTCTCAAAAGATTTTTACTGTCTTCAATGATGCTTTTTATCTAAAGCTATTAGTCTAAAAGTAATACAGCTTTATCTTTATTTATTCCTCAGTATATACTACAATACTGAGCTAATCGTAAAAACTTGGGACATTTTTGTTAAAGAAAAATATGATTTATTAGTTGTTTATCTTTAAATGACTGATTTTTAAGTGATTCTGAAGTCAATATAAGATAACCATCTTTCAAGATAACATACGAAGATGTCACAGCACTGAAACAGCCACTAACAATTAGTCTGGATACCTTATTTAAACCTGATTTTCTGCAATGTCAGACACTTATTGCAGGATTTGGATTTTGGTTTCTTGCTTTAGCATCAGCTGCTCCTCCCCCAGCCTCTGTAACTAATCTTTGGTTGGTAACTTGATATATTTTAGAAAGTTCTGTTTAAAGACAAGGCTAATATTTTCTGGATTGCCCACCATGATCCAATTTTGTACTCTTGATTCAACCCTACCACCATGTACTGGTTCTTATCTACTCCACATATGCCTATTTTGCTGGCAAATCCCCATACAGAGGAAATTTCCAGTTAGTTCTTTGTTGCCATCGCTTGGATCCTGAACATCACAATTAGAGTAAGTTGAAGTGATGTTTTTTTCTAATTATAGACAGGTTACTCCTTTGGAACCAAGAGTGTAAAGCGGGTCACTACAAAAGAAAAAGCTGTTGGCAGAAAGACTTTTCACTAGTAGCTAAAACTTCTAGAATTGTTACTAAATTATCTTGTGTGGCTAGAAATTCTGTGTGGAAGTTTAAATATTTTCTACTATATTCAAAATATAAAAAGATTAGTTAATTATATCTCAGCCACAATTGAAATACAAAGATAACAACAGAAACCTAACAGACTTTCTTTCTTAGATAAAGGACTATTTCATGTCTTACAGATTGTGTTGATATGTCATATTTAAGAAAAGTCGATATACTTAGATTTTATATATTTTATCAAACCATAAATAAACTTTGAGTAGATGTTTAATTCATGCAAAATATGCTTGTAACCTATGAAAGAACAGAAAATTAAGAATGTGGAGGCTCACAAAATAATTAGATTTTTTTAGTTAAATTAATTTTATTTATGTATAATTTATGCATCATAAATAATACACATTTATGTACACTGCCTGAAGACTTTTATAAAGTCTTTTACAAAAGATTTTGTCTATGTCTATGATAAAAACCTGGGTTTTTATCAAAGACATAGATAACAAATTTCTTAAAAACGAAAATCAGAAGAGAATTTAATTGCGATTAGGATATATTTACCATGTAATCATTTTCAAAAATCACACAGCCATTTGAAAGATTCTTTCTTTGTTAAGAATTAAAAACAATGTGGGTTGCACCAGCTTGCATTCCCACCAACAGTGTGGGAAAGTTTATAAAATAGATACCAAAGTTTCATATTTAGTAGACCCAGGACATTCCAGAATAAGAAAAGGTAACTGAAGGAATTGTTTTACTTTTTAAATTAGAACCTACTTCATTTACCTCTAAGATATAATAAAATGAATTAAAAAACAAAGTAACATTTGTACTACCTCACTAATTAAAGTTTGAAAGTATGCTCTCAATGCAGAGTTGTTTAGGACATAGGTTCTGAAATTCTATTTTACTTAAACATAAGACAGTGGTAAAAACACAGAATTCAAGAGCTTCATCACTGGCTTCTGATTCAGTGGAAATGAAGCACAGGGCTCTTTAGGTTAAACCTTCCCCAGGTAATAAAGATGCAGAGGGTTCCAAGACTATTCTTGAGAAAGAATAGGTAGAGAATGTTTTCCTAAGGGTATATTACAAGTGGTCACGCTTCACAGGTATGTAAATTAGGTAAAACCTTATAATTTAAATAATAAAAATAATTAAAAGATGTATACTAAGAAACTTGAAATGAATGACAATTTAACCAAGTCAGCTTGGTTTCGTGTGTGTGTGTGTGTGTGTGTGTGTGTGTGTGTGTGTGTTATGTTAGTCACCATACAATACAACTTTAGTTTTTAATGTAGTGTTCCAAGATTCATTATTTACATATAACACCCAGTGCTCCATGCAATACGTGTCCCCCTTAACACCCACCACCAGGCTCATCCATCCCCCACCTTCTCCCCTCCAAAACCCTCAGTTTGTTTCTCAGAGTCCACGGTCTCTAAGCTTGGTTCCTTAATGTTTTCAGAACATCATTGTGATCTTTCTAGGTTATTTTAAGTTGCTTTGCAGGGCAATGAGCTTTGGACAAAAGCTTGCTTATTCTTAACTGATATAACTATATATTTGAAAAATCTTTCAAAATAACTTTCCCATAGCAGTGATAGCTAGTCAGTATCTGTATGAGTCCATGACTGATTTGCAGTACTCTCCCAAATGTAAGTATCACTTATGTCTACCATCAATCCTCTTACCTCTATAGGACTTTGAGAAAATATTTTGCTTTTTCCAGTGCATAGTTAATAAGAAAAGGACAGCTATTGAATGTGTGTTTAACAGGATGAAGAGGAGATCTGGTATTAGAGAAAGTGTAATTGAAATGTAAGTAACTGAAGCATAACAAAATTCACCAGGAAAGGCTTTTTATCACTTCAGTGAAGAGTTCAGTCTAGCCTTCAATTGCTTCCTATAATTTCTGTATATAAGACGTTGCTCACTCTCTTGCTCTCTCCCAGGAAACATTTGTGATGTCAGAATTACAACCTGAGGTTACAGCACTGTGACACTTTCAGACTCTTCAAGGTTTGTCAAGCACAGTTAATTATATTTACTAGAAGTCTCTCACCTCTCATACTCATGCACCTTAATCATACACACAGTGGAAAGCTATAAAGGTCTAGAATAAAAGAATTGTATTTAAATGCTGTCTTTAGGACACAAAGATATATCCAAGATTTTGAAAATAAGGTAATCTGAACAGATAATTTTATGTTTTCATTTTTTTAAAAAAGCTAGCATGAAAACTGACAATGGGGTTTTCGACATAGATTGCTATAGTTTAAAAAATCTATTTGAACAAGGTGATAAGTACTAAGGAGGGCACGTGTAGTAATGGGCACTGGGTGTTATATGTAACGAATGAATCACTGAATACTACTTCAAAAACTAATGATGTACTATATGCTGGCTCACTGAACATAATGAAAAAAATCTACTTAAAAACTCTAATCACTCAATATATTTCTACTGAATGATGAAAACTTTCCATATCTCATTTTCAGGTATTATATATTTTCTATAACTGAAACTATCAAAATTATTTCATAATGGTTAGAAATAGAGAATTTTAAGTGCTACTAATTGAAATTTGTGAAGTTTCCAATGCCAAAAGTGCTATTTAGAAAAACTCTGACTAGTATTTTTGAAATTTTGTTGTACCAACAAGAAAACAATATTTAATAAAATTTTATTCAGTTTTTTATTAAAAACTATAATATCTGTTTTGAATGGTGTGTACATTGGGAATATAAAAATTTGAAGGCAGTGTTGTTGGATATGAAGGTTCTGTTTATGACAAGAAAGATAAGAGAATTCATAAGCA
Source organism: Taxidea taxus jeffersonii (assembly GCA_003697995.1). Classification (NCBI taxonomy): domain Eukaryota; kingdom Metazoa; phylum Chordata; class Mammalia; order Carnivora; family Mustelidae; genus Taxidea; species Taxidea taxus. The sequence goes on from RCUC01131380.1 coordinate 62,163, forward strand.
AGCATCAACTGAGTGACTCTTTAGTCATTTTGTAAACATTAATTACAAAAATACAATAAAATCATATACAAAGATAAACACAAATATAATTTAGAACTAAAATATTTGGGAAAGCCATTCTAAACATTTATTTTATGCTTCATTTTAAATTAACAAAGATAACACACATAATGAAGATAAGAATCCAACAATGCAGAATTTTAATTCAAAAATGTTAATAATCTAAAAGTAAACATTTTTGCTCTGTGAAAGTCTGTTAAGAAAATGAAAAGAGACAAGGTACAGACAAAGAGAAAATATTTGCAAAACATATAAGTGATAAAGGATTGTATCCAAAATATACAAAGAAGCCTTAAACCTCAACAGTGTAAAAGTACAACTTAATAATGGGTGAAACATCTGAATAGATACTTTACCAAAGAAGATATACAGATGGAAGATAGGCATATGAAAACACACTCAACGTCATTTGTCATTACCAAAATGTCCTCCACAAAGAATGGTAAACAAACTGGAAACCGTGCTACATCCATACAATGGAATATTATCAAACAATAAAAAGAAATGAACTTTCAAGGCACAAAAAGATATGCATGGATAAATTTTAAATGCATATTTCCAAGTGAAAGGAACTAGTATGAAAGAGCTATATACTATATGATTCAATCTATACAACATCCTAGAAAAGATAAAATGATCAAGACAAGAGATAGATCATAGTTGGAAGGATGAATATTGGGTTTGTCTGACACCTCCAGATGCCTCACTCACATCTAGCCTGTTCTCTGTCCAGGGGACATGCACTCTTAAAGATAGGTAGATTTGTTTATTTATTTATTTAGGAGAGAAGATTAAGAGGAAGGGGAGGGGCAGAAGGAGGGAGAGAATCCACAAGCAGACTCCCGGCTGAGTATGGAGCCTAACTTGACACTCCATCTCAGGAGCCTGAGATCATGACTCTGAGATCATGACCTGACCCTAAACCAAGAGTTGGTCTATTAACTGACTGAGCTTCCCAGGTGCCCTGGACATGTGTTCTTAAACTTTCAGGGTTTCCTATTCTCCTGTAAATTTTGGACCAAAGTTTTGTTTTTTATCTGCCTTTAATACTGGGGCTCCAGAAGGTGGGTGACCCTCAGTCTTAATTGTCTCCCCCACAATGTCCTACACTCACAGGTTCAAGGGGCTCCTCTGAGAGCATAGCCCATGCTGAACAGCCCTCTTTGGGGCATGGACCCTTGAGTTTTAGTATTGAGATGGAACAATGATATACATATTTTAATTTTTGTACTGTTACAAAAGGAGAAGCAGAAAATTTGGGTTTTTATAAAGGTGACACAGATGTATATTTTAATAACCACAATTATAGGCTCAGTATTGTGATGAGCATGGCACATTCAACTGCCCACCGCAAGGGCTTGTAATGCAGAGAGAACAGAATTAAAATGATTTTACAACAAAAAAATAGGTCATATTTGCTTAATCACAGGTGACGTTTGAATAGATGAACCACACAGGATTCTTAGGGTGATGAACTATATTGGATAGCTCTAGAATGGTGGATTCATGATACTTTGCATTTCAAACCCATTGAACTTTACATCACAAAGAGTGAACCTTGATGTATGCAAATTTTAGAAATCATTTAGAAGGTCTGGGCACAGGATGGAATGCAGACTGTGACAAAAAAATCTAAATATGTTATGAATGTATGAAATAATCAAACAGAAAGGGGGTAGTAACTGAAAATGAATAGAGACTGTAAGACCTAAAATACATGAAACTATGCACACAGTTATCGTATCATATTTGGTAAAGTTGTTTTACTATGGGGATTTGGGTTAACAGTTCTGAAACCGTTATACACATATAGTAGAATTCAACAATGAAATAAACGGGTGGCAGATGTTAGAAGCCAGACTTTTCACTGTTGGAGTGGGAAGTTTAAGACAGGCAAAGTGAAAAAGCTAGAATGATCCATATGTTAATGGATTGGAGTTCCAGATAATGTGAACTCATAGTTAGCTTATTGTAGACACAGATGGATCTGTATAGAAATATTTATTTCTACCTTGAAAGAAATCCTGGCAGAGAAAAATGACATCAGGTAAAAACTAGGGGCATCTGAATGAAGTACAAAGCTTAGTTAATAATAATGTATCAAAATTAATTCATTAGTTGTGCCAAATTACCATACTAATGTAATATGTTAATGTAGGGAAAACTAGATGTGGGATTTATGGGAAATATTTGTACTATTATTACAACTTTTCCATAAAAAGAAAACTTCCAAATCAAAAGTTTATTCTTAATAATTTTAATCTCTCTTTCACCCCACAAATGTCACTTCCTGTTAATAGCAAATGTTCAAATTTTGGTGTATTCCTCCACACATTTTTTTCCATTTCATATAAATTTAAGCAAATATCAACACTTCATTCTTTTGAGGAAAAAAATGCATTTTGTGACTACAAATATATCAGTTGTGTAGTTTGTGTTTTCATATTCTAAGCAATCTCCTATTGTTTTCTTAAATATACTTAGGCATAGAGTTTTAGTGGATGCATTTCCAGCAATCAAAATTGTCTTTTGATTCAAAATTCAAAAATGTCAGTAATTTGCTCTAAAAGTTACTTGCTTTTGCATTATTTTCATTAGCATTTTCCCTTTTTGTCAATTGTGTACTCATGACTTTTAAGATGTGTTGTCTCTGTGAAACGGAGATAACTCCCTCACTAAGGCTTTATGCTCAAGAACAGTAGAGTTCTGCCTAACAGTAAATTCTTTACCTGAGATACAATTAGTGAAGGCACAAACCTAATATAATTGAAGAGTTATCTACCTCCCTACAATAGTTGATGCCACCATTATATTTGAAATTAGTTTATATTTGGTGATCAAATAATATGTGTTATGCCGGTATTAGCTGAGGAGAAAATCAAGGTGAATTGTTTTGCTCAGTTAAATGTAGTCATGTGTATGTATGTATAATAATGTTCATAATGTACATTATGAACAGGTAAGAAAACCAAAACAGTCAAAATTCAAAGAAATTACAGTCATTGGAAACTGAAGAGGATCATAGCCAAAGATATAAATAACACCCAATTCCAGACTGATAAGTGGTAATGACATTTAGGGAGATGTGTAATATTTAGATAACCTAAAACGTATACAGAGGAACTTTGCAGTTAAAATTTCTTTACATAGGAAAAGAAGAACAAAACAATAAAGCAAAAAGCATAAACAGACTAAATTATTTTAACAAAAAGAGAAGGAAAATGTTACTTAATCTTCAGGTAACTCTAGCATGCATAAATGCTTCATCTACTCAATTTTGCATAAAATTTCTAAATTTCATAGCCAAGTTTGTTTGTCGTTTTAGCATGCAATTGACTTTTTTTTTCTGAAAATCTTTCTGCCTGGATCCTGCCCTTCCCAGAAATAACGAGAAAAATATACTCCAAATTGAATATTGTACAAAGTTAGAGATTCCAATTTTAGATTAATTTTCAGTCTATGAAAATGAAGAAATTATCCTCATCAACCCAAAAATCCTGAGACTGTTATCCTATGCAAGTCTCCATAGAAATTGACAAGACACTTTGCCAGTGTTTACATCACTTTGTTTATTTTTGTCATTGTAATAGATATAGGCCATGAATACATATGACTTATAGGCTGAACTTCATATCTTTAATCTTATGTTTACTGGTTTTGTTTTTCCAGTCAGTGATTAACTGGGACTGTGTTGTAAATGGGATTTATTTCATGAGGATCTAAAAGGACATTTGGGGATACTGAAAACTTTATATTGATTGTAGCAGTAGATGCCTTAATGTACACATCTGTTAAAACTATTGAGTGCAGTTTTGTATGTAATTTTTCCTCAATAAAGTTGATAAGTAAATATTTTACAAAAACAGAATAATCATGCCATAAAGTAGTAATTGTCATTAGCTAGCTGATAATTACTCTTCAGTAAAACCGCAGGGGAAAAAAAGAAATTTCTGCTCTACATGCTGCTGAAATTCTTTCATGTGATTTTCTTAACTGTGAACTGGAATATAATTTAAGAGTAGACTAAAGTTTGAAATAAGGAATCACCTATCATCTATTTTGTGTATGCCTATTTTTAATTAATCGCTGGCCCCAGAAATAGTCATCACTGTATTTAATGAAGCTCTATTTTTTGATAGTTTTTCCCCAAAATATGTTCTCTATAATGATGGTGCACAAAATACTGTTTTGCTTGCTTATAAAGATGAACATGGATCATGTATTCCACTGTCAAATAAGCATGGGAAAAAATTATTTAAATAACTTATAACAGAGATCTCTACTGTAGAATGTAAGTCTTTAATATACCCATATATCTCATGATTCGTTTAAAAAATCTACTATGCTGTGTTTCCCATTTTTAAAAAATAATTTTTTTTTGTACAGCATTTGTTTGGTTTTCTATTTTGTGAAGTAAGTTTGGGAAAAACTTATATGAATATTTCCATTCCCCAAACGCACAGTCATATTTCTGTATATTTTTCATTACTGCTGAAGAATGCAGTAAAATCCCCAATGGCAATTGCTCTTTTCCACTTTAAAAACTACTTTTTGGTTAAAAAGAGCAAACTGTGGTAAGTGATTTATCAATCTTAGAGGAGTTCCCACTCTGGTTTCATAAATGGTAGTTTATATAAGTTAAACTAGCCTTCATGGAAAGCCCCAGCTCTACTGACTATTCTTTAAAAAGTTGCATGTACTACAAATTCTACTTCTAGGTGAACTCCCTTTCCCAATGTATGCAACAATAACCTCCTGTTTCCTAACTTTCTAGAGGCATGGTTATCTCTAGTTTCCTCTGAGCTAAGACACAGAAACACTGTTGTTTTATCTTAACATGATCAGTAATTTTGTATGCTTTTCTGGGTACATGTGTTTCTATCTAAACTTTGTATATTATTATAAGTCCTTTCAAGAGCATTACCATGAGTCACTGCTATTTGTTCTATTATCATTTGTTCCTCTATCATTAGCTCTCTACCTTAATGTCTAAATACATATGTGTTCCAAAACATATTCATATAGTTAGAAACTGTGTTATTCATCCTTTTGTTTTTTAATCAGTGTGGGAAAGTCATTGAGAAAACATGACCACCGGCTGACCCAGGAGCTGTATTCATTTCATTTCATTTTTGTAAAATTCCTAAAAATCTAATATGTTGTAATATAAGGTTATCAATCATAATTTTAAAATGTGTTTTGCAGGGGTGCCTGGGTGGCTCAGTTGGTTGGGTGGCTGCCTTCGGCTCAGGTCATGATCCAGGAGTTCTGGGATCGAGTCCCACATCAGGCTCCCAGCTCCATGGGGAGTCTGCTTCTCCCTTGGACCTTCTCCCCTCTCATGCTCTCTCTCTCATCACTCTCTCTCAAATAAATAAATAAAATCTTTTTAAAAAATGTATTTTGCAGAAGTAACCAAACTCCTTTGTCAATTGCATTATAATAAATTCTCATCATCTTTTTAACCATGGCCATTTTTTAGTATTTTGTCTTTTGTAGACAGGTATTATTTTACTCTGGTGCTTTGGCAAAAAGTGTTTCTGTGAATGTGGTTCATCTTTAAGGAGAATCATGGAAAAGGCTTTGACAATTACAAGTTTCTAAAAACTAAGATCAATCTGTCATCTTGTGGGAGAGACAATAATGAAGTGATTCCCAAGACTACCAGCATAGTCCCACAATATGTCATAGGCTGGTAGCCTGAGATCTGTCCTACTCTCCTTTCCCAAATCAGTAAAATGTACCCATTACATTGATGATATAATGTTTACATTGAAGACTTGCATATACTGCAGGATTTTGCTGGACCATCTGTGAGGAAAAAGATGGGTGGTGGAACCAAAAAAATTAAGTTCCAGGCCCTGCCATAAAGTTTTGGTAGTCATTCTGTCAGGCAAAATCCATGTTGTCCCATAAGCTCTCTTTGATAAATGAAAGCTTATCCAACCTTTAAAATGTAAGGGAGATGCAGGCCTTTATGGAGATTATGGGGTTTTAGAAGACTTTTTTTCCCCACCCAGCATGATGCCTCTACCCTTATGCCACCTGGTAAAGAAAGGGGACCTTTGGAACTCGGGATAAGAACAGCAGGCCACCTTTGAGAAGGCATAAATATTAGTGAAACAGATTCGAGCTCTGAACAACCCCCAAACAGGGCTACCATTTGACTGAGCGATGCCTATGACTGTGGAAGTCATGGTCAGGCACTGGGACAAAGACAACAGAAGGGGAGAGTGACCCTAGGATTTGGGTGCCAGTTCTGGAAGGGAGAAGATATGTGATATGCTGTCATTGGACAATAGTTCCTGGCAATGCACAGTGCTCCTCAGGTGGATGCTCTCAGGAAAGAATGAAACAGCAGTCAATGGGATGAACACAGAGTGGTTTGGCTGATGATTATTTATTAGCTCTGGCCACCAACCCTTTACACTGACAGTTGGGCGGCGCTCTAAAGGAATTAACCTTACAGCTTGGACAATTGGAAACTGAGGGATAGATAATTCATGACTGGGCCCTTGTGAGATCAAGATATGTTAAGAGACATTTGGGGTCACTTTCAAGAGCCTGAGGCAATCTTCACTGTCCTCCACTTCCCACCTCATAAGGCATTGGCAGCCCCTGACAACCAGGAAGCTGTTGCTCTAGTTCAGGTACAAGTCCTAGCCCTGCCCCTTCAGTAGATACAGAAAATACATACAAAAGAGTAGCAACCATAATACCCTGGTGGGATGGCATACTGCCAAGGATCCTGGATTACCCTTCAAATATAGTAACTTGCTTAATGTAGTAACAGCAGGTCATGTATGTTCCAAACACACCCAAGGCAACTGCCAATGGAATTCCCATTCATTAGAATTCCCTACCAGGGAAGGAATAGCAAATTGATTACATTGGCTCTGAGAGAGGGTTCTAAATATGGATGGATACTCTTGCTAAGTGGATAGTGATCTAGGGTCACATTTCAAAAGTCATGATATATAGTACTAGGCAAAAGAAGGTGACATTTGAATTCATGGTCCATCTTGCCTATAACTAACATGCACCAGGACTGGTAGAAAAGAAAATATTAAGTTACTAATATATAAAACCAACTCTGGTAGGTGGACTAATGTACTGTCCCAGGCTTTAATATATTTGAATACTCAGCCAGTAGGGCTGTTGCCTCATATGCCAGATTGGGTACTCCTGCTGAAGCACCTAACACCATTACAGTACAGAAATTGCAGGAAACTGCCATTGCTCAGACTCTCATAAAGGATCAATAAACTATGTTGTTCAGGATGCCAAGCCCCATAATGCCTGACAAGGGCATTACCTAGTGGAATTTGCAATGGGATGTTTTGCTAGGATGTGTGAATTACTTTACACCCCTTGATGAGGGAGAACTGCCCAATTTTCATTGAGATTTCGTTTTCCTGCTGCAAGCTTGACCTTTTAAAATTCACAATACTGACAGTGGAACATACATCATATGAAGAGGGGAAAAGATGAAGGTTCTGATCTGACATATCTTGCCCCATCTCTTCACACCCACCAGTGCTGCCTCCCTGGCCTACATGTATGGTATACACAACTAGATCAAATTCCTAAAGCTACCAACCTCTCTCTCCTCAAGGCCAGGGGGGACATGTTCTATTTCCCACTGGTACAATCATTTGGGTGCTCTCTCTGTTCCTTCCATTGGCCTGGAAGGCCTTTAAGTTCACCCCGCAAACTTTAAATAACAGCCAACAGAGCCTATCCTTACAGAACACTGAAACGTCTCTAACAAGAAAAGCTGTCCTCCAAAATAGAATAGCCTTGGACATTATTAATGCTTCTCAAGGAGACACCTGTGCAGTTATCCAATTAGAATGGTGTGTGTTTATACTTGATGAGTCTATTGTCATTATTAAATCACATGAGGATATAAGTGAATGTCCTGAATGAGCCAGCTCTCGGGGTAGGGGACATAGTAAATGAACAGTTCCAGCAATTTTCCATTTTTGAGGAAAAAGTTGTCATTAATTTGGCTAATATTGTATTTTTTTTTTTTTTTTGAGAGAGAGAGAGAGAGAGTTGGGGGAAGGAAGGGGCAGAGGAAAAGGGAGAGAGAGAGTATCTTAAACAGGGGCTTGATCTCATGACCCTGAAATCATGACCTGAGCTGAAACCAAGAGTCAGATACTTAACCAATGAGCCACCCAGGCACCCCTGGCTAATTATTGTCTTAGCCTGTGTTTCCTCTTGCATGTGTCTGTTGCTGTGGCATCAGCTTCTAGTGCAGCTAGATAGATGTGTTCTGCTTGCCTTCTCTGCTCCCAGGGCCTGTCCCAAGGGCATAGCCTTGAGATGGAAATGTGTTATTGAGACCCCCTGGACAGTATACATAACTGAACCTAGTTAAGGCCTCTATCTAAACTTTTAGGATTTGACAGAAGTGTGGGAATCTACTTGTCTTGCAGACAAACCCCAAGACAAGCTTTGTAAATTCTGTCATTCATTATAACTGCCATCTACCTACTGGATCTGGAGTGCCCTGCCTCTTTCTTCCATCTCTCTCTGTCCTCTGCCCACAGGATCAGGTTTCAGATGATACCTGGGAAGCTCCCTAGGGGTTTGTGAACAGTGAGGGAATTCTATATGATTAATGAGGTTTTTCTCCTTGTATTTATGCTCTTAGAGGACATTTTGCTCTTTGATGAGGATAAAATCATATACCTGGGTTTGGAAAATGTTTACTTGAAATTTATCTATGCAGGGTAACACCTTTCATGATTTTAATTGTGAAATATATACATATATATATTTCATATATATTCACTGTGCCTCAGATTCATATATGAGTATACACACACACACACACATCTTATATATATATAAGATGAAGAGAGAAAAAGAACAGGTACTAAGTATTTTAGTCATAGGAGGGAAGCACAAGCAAGATGTAACTGATCTGACAACATTTTGATGGTGAGAGGCAAGTGGTTCTATCATATTCTACATTAAAAAAGAAGAAAGAAAGAAAAGGAAATTCATCCTCCCACATGGTCAGTGACCCATTATTCTCCAAATTCCTAAACCTACTGATTTAAAAGTAAAAGGAAAAAGCCCAACCAACAATCAAAATATAACTGCCTTAACTTACCACATTTTCAGTAATAAGATAAAGGATGCAATGTTAAATATTCATTGGGTATTTGAGATTAATATATGTGTGTACTTTGAGGGTACTGCTGCACACCTGGAAACAATATGACTTACACTTTTATAAAATAGGTCAAAAAATCTCATTGCTCTTTTAGGTATATTCAGGTAATATGTAGAAAGGTATTACTGTTTTAAATTAATATTTGTATTTTTATGTAATGAACTAGGTGGAAAGTAAATGATACATGCCTTTTACCTATCTCCAAAAATTAATGTAAATTTGTCCTTTATCACCATATGCACTTGGGAATATACCATTTATACCATATTAATTTTTATCAATAAAAAGCTCTTCATATGCCTTGTGTAAAAATATTCTCAAAGTAATTTCTCTAGTTAAATATGTTCCCATGAATTTAACTAAAATGTCTAGCTCTTGTTTATGAGAAGAAATGGATCTCCTTAACAAGGTTAACTGATTATAATGTGACTACAGTTCTAAAATGTACAGTGCTACAATTATATGTGTATAGACATTTTCCCTTAAAATATTTCATTTATGATCAAACTAAATCATAAAATAATATTAACACATAACAACCAAATAGTACATTAATGATTTGACTACATATTTAAGATAAAATTTTTTCTAAGGGAGGTTGCAACAGGATATAGAATCTACTTTCAGTAAGTTAAATAAATAAAATTTGTCCTATAATCATATATTGTAATATTATTTCTATCATATATTTCCAGAATACTTATATACCCATTGACATAAATATATTTGTATTTATTTGTATAATTATCTGTTAAGATCAATATTGTTAACATTGCTTTACAGAAGCAATGTTACTGATTTTTAATGGGGTAAGTAGTTGTCCAAGGTCATAAAAGTTATGCTGTTATAAGGAAGCAAAAATTTAATGTATGCCTCACTCCTAAGTGTATAAGGCTTCCACTCTATCATCTGTTTTACCATATTTTTTCATTTGTGGTATTTAGAGTGTTTATGCCATGATATAACACTAATATTGGTCATTGTGTGCTTATTCTGTTCCAGGTAGTATTCTAAATTCTCTTCCATGTAGCAAATTTATGAAGTAGGAACTATTGTTATTTCCATTTATGGATGAGATAATTGATGGCTAGAGGGCCTATGTAATTTGCTGAAGTTTTCACAATAGCTAATGAATAGAATGGGGATTTCCCCCATGCATCCTACACTTGGAAGTGAATCTAAATAATACCACAAAGCCTCTGGGTACAGCTTGGTATCAAGAATCAGTACCTAAATAAGCAAACTATTGTCTGCAACTCTCCCTCTGTAGATGGAGTCTTAGATCTGTGTGTGTGTGTGTGTGTGTGTGTGTGTGTGTGTGTCTCCTCTTCTGTGAATCAGAATCACACTGTTTCTGACTGGTCCATCTCCAGTAAGTCTATTAATAGCTGATATGCAGCTTATTTTCACTGACTCATTTACTCCCATGTTGGAGACCAACTCAACTAAATACATCTTTTATAAGAATCATTATATTCTTTATGAATAGGACTCAGTGAACAACAAGATGGTATGTCAGTTATTATTCCATTTTATACTGAAACTGACAGAACAGCTTCTATTTTTGTTAGAGAATGAGTCATGTCAATAATCTTTAGCAACTTTTTAGACCACAGGCTAACACTTAACTTCTTATACTTATGCACCTTCTAGTAAACCAAAAAGTATCTATCATAGTGACTATAATTCTCAGGTTTTTTATGTTAAAGATTGTAATAATAATATATCTGAAACTGACTGCTATTAATTATATTAATATTATTTGTAAGGTGCTTTAAAAGTGCTTCCTTATGTGAGATGTTATGGGTTAATCTATACCAATAACTATCATAAAGGGAAAGTGCATAAACAAAGAATAACAATATAGCACTATATGAAATAATATTTAACTGAATAATGATGATGAAGCACGATGCATTTGAGCTGTACTCAGCAAAGTTTAAAAGCAAGTACTCATGATAACAATGAAAAGACAAACTCCAAGATACTCCAAAAATAGTGGCACCTGGTGGCTCAGCCGATCAAGTATCTGACTCTATTTCGGCTTAGGTCATGATCTCATGGGTCATGGGATCAAACCCTACATCAGACTCCCTGCTCAGTGGGGAGTCTGCTTCACTCTCTTGCCCCTCCACGCTCCCTCTTTCTCTCTCTAAAATAAATAAATAAACCTTAAAAGAAAACTTCTATATAAAAATTTTAGAAAAAAATATAGTCCAAAAGTATTTTGTAAATAGAGCCTCACTTTAGTAGCAAGTTAATTATTTAAAGCTACACAAGTGGATTAATTAGGAAGGAGACTATCAGATCATAAGTTAGTGTCCAAGAGAGTGACTGGAGACAAGGGCGTCTAGTTGCCAAAAGACAACTGGCGAAAACTCAAAGGAGTAATTAAAATTTCAGCCCTCAACAAAAATAAGACTACAGCAGACCGTTAGTCAACCATAGCGGGACCCTTCACAAATAAACACAGATAAAGAAAAAAAAAAAAAAGATAGAGTGCCCCTGGCCTCATTGTTCTTCACTTAACTAAGAACAAATTGTTCCTGAGAGAAATTTATTGACTAAACATGACCCAACCTTCATAAGTCAATCCTTTTAGGATGTTAATCTACCAGAATAAGAAAAAATAAACACATGCATGTGTTTGCAAATGAACATTAGTGCTGATGAATATACTGAAAATTGTAAGCTTTCCCCTCAAAGGAATTGTCCTTGTGGAAATAATACTCACTAATAGTATTCCAATATTATTCCAAACTGAAAGAGGGCAGATGGTCAACTTGTGGTTGGTATGATACAGAGAGGTAACCTATCTGAGGAAAATCCAATATTTTGAAATACTGTAAGTTGAATATTTTTGAGAAGAATATTTGGAAAAAATGTGTTTGTAATACAAAATTACATAAAAATGGCCACAAACAATGGCAATACCTTTGAATTTTATGTAGCTTTCATGGTGCACATAATTCAAGTGGCTAGTACAGATCTTCAAAATGAGCAATCCACAAACTTGTTTAGGAAGAATTTACATAAAGCCAATTTATGACGACAATTCTGGTGTAACCAGTTCACTAGAGGATTAAACATTGTGAAGTTTAAGCTAGTTTAGTAATGTTAAGATGTAAAAGGTGACTGGGGATTTGGGACAAGAAGAGAAAATGTATAATTAAAGCATTTAGAGATTTTGGTTATGATCAATGATCAAATACTTGGTTGACAGAAGGTTATTTTCAATCAAATTATTATGTGACACACAGCACAGAGATTTCTAATTTCATATTCATTGTTGAAAGAATATGTCTCTTCCCTAAGAGTATTCAATGTCATCAAAATAAGCTGACCAAATTAAAAATACAGATATGACCTGGATAAGTAGTTATACATAATGGTGGTAAGGTTTAGCTTATACTATAAAAGAAAACACTTTGTTATATATCATGGATCTGCAATATTATCTATTTTAAGGCATTTTTAGTATCACTAATAAAAGGAAAAACATTTTCAATTATAATTACAGATTCATGAATTTTATCTTAAATATTTATTTATTTTAGAGAGAGAGAGAGAGAGCAGGAGCAGGAGGGGCAGAGGGAGAGGGAGAAAGAATCTCAAGCAGACTCTGCATTGAGCACCCAGCAGGTCACAGGGCTCAGTATCAGGGCCCTGAGATTAGGACCTGAGCCCAAACCTTGAGTTGGATGCTTAACTGGCTGTGCCACCCCGATACCCCCTATATTCACAATTTTTAACAGGCATCATGATTTAAGACATTCTAAAATGTGGGATAAAGTGCATCTTAGAATGGATAAAATACAGGTTTTGCATTACAGATAAATTAATAACAGACATTTACAAAGACATTCGAGTCTTTGGGGCACATAGGCCCCAATAATCTAACTAGAATATATGTGTTTCTTTTCCTTTTTATTTCTTATAATTCATACAAATTCACTTTTGTTAAGGATGCCGAAGTCCCTACATGTTATGGGTTGAATTGTGTCTCCCTAAAGACACTGAACATTCCAGCCTGCTGGTATCTTTGGGTGTTACCTTTTCTTGAAATAAGGTCTGGGCAGATGATGAAGTTAAGATGCATCACTAGGGTGGGCCCTAATCTAATGCTGTGTCCTTGTAAAAGGAGGAAGGCTTGAACACTAAAACAGATGCACACTGGGAGAACGCAGAGTAAAGATGAAGGCAGACATCGGACTGATGCATCTACGTGTCAAGGAGTGACACAGATTGCCAGCAAACTACTGGACCTAAGAGAAAGGCTAGGAACAAATTCCACCACACAGCATTCAGAAGTAACCATGGCCGACTCTATTCTCCAGAACTCTTAGACAAAAAAAAAAAAATTTTTTAATTTTTTTATTTTTTTTAAAGATTTTATTTATTTATTTGTCAGAGAGAGAGGGAGAGAGAGCTAACGAGCACAGGCAGAGTGGCAGGCAGAGGCAGAGGGAGAAGCAGGCTCCCCGCCGAGCAAGGAGCCCGATGTGGGACTCGATCCCAGGACGCTGGGATCATGACCTGAGCTGAAGGCAGCTGCTTAACCAACTGAGTCACCCAGGCATCCCGACAAAAAAAATTTTAAGCCCCCCAATTTGTGGTGCTTTCTTATGGCTGCCCTAGAAAATGAGCACATTAGAATAATTTACTAACACTTTACCAAAAATATTTTTGGTGCTACTATTTGAATAACAGAAATGATTATAATTTAATTCTTCTTATTCTTCAGTTAGGCACGTAACATAATCAGAACCCTAATATTACCAGCATTTTTACACTTTGCCTGTTATTCTCCACCTATAGGAAGCTTATGTATTTAAAAAGTTGTGAATAAAGGATTTGAGAAAGAAATTAAATATTTGCTGCCTCTAAGCAGGCAACTAAAAATCTAAAATCATGTGCTTTCTAGAATTGACTAATATTTATCATAATGGAATTTTCCCCAGATATGTTATGCTACACACTGCAATAGTTTACTTCTTTTAATACATACATGTCTCTGTGTGTACACACATGCCTATAAGCATGTGTGTATTTAGGCCTTTTGTGTGTATCGGAGAGGGAGGAGAGGGCTAGATTTTCACATGTCCTTCTTCCAGTGTATCTTTTTGTTTGGTTTGGTTCAGTTTTGGTTTCCTTCAGAAGGTCTACTCTTCACATCTTTCTTTAGTTAGTGTTTAAGAAAATCACATGTTGATTAGTAATTGTGAGATGCTCGTGTATCTAAAAAGAACCACTGTAGTTTATCCTTAGGTGTACTCAGGGAGTGTAGGGAAGGAAAGACTTCCTCTACCATCCTAGCTTCTGTAGGGAGAATAATTTTCCTTTACCCTTCTGAGTTTTTGGCTGGGACTCCTGTAATAAAAGGTGAGTTAACAAGAGGAAAACAAACAGAAGTTTATTAGCATGTATACCTCAAGTATGTATGGGAGATACGCTGGGAAAAATGAGTAACTCAGAGATGGCTTAGAATTTCAGCTTAAATAGCATCTTCAACAAAGAACAATACATTTGCGGAGAAATGACAAGATACAGGAAAGCTAGTTTAGGCCTCCAATAAATGAGATAGAGGCCAATTAGTAAAGTCTGTTATGTAGATTCCTTTGATACCTTCTCCAAGCTGATAGTGTCTGATTTATGGGGTGATTAATTTTTGTTCTTCCTTGTAGAGATGGGAGGAGGGACGTCTTTAAAAAGGGGAGGGCAGGGACGCCTGGGTGGCTCAGTTGGTTAAGCAGCTGCCTTCGGCTCAGGTCATGATCCCAGCGTCCTGGGATCGAGTCCCATATCGGGCTCCTTGCTTGGCAGGGAGCCTGCTTCTCCCTCTGCCTCTGCCTGCCTCTCTGTCTGCCTGTGCTCGCTCTCTCTCTCTCTCTAACAAATAAATAAATAAAATCTTAAAAAAAAAAAAAATAAAAAATAAAAATAAAAAATAAAAAGGGGAGGGCAGGGAACTTTTCTTATAGCTTCCTAATTGCCTTCAGTGCAAAATAATCCTTACCTGAAAATCACATATTTTAGGGGGCCTGGGTCGCAAAGTCGGTTAAGCCACGGACTCTTGATTTTGGCTCAGATCATGATCTCAGGGTGGTGAGATCAAGCGTCATTGCCTCCACTCTGCAGAGTCTGCCTAAGATTCTGTCTTTGGGGCCCCTGGGTGGCTCAGGCCCTTAAGCATATGCCTTCAGCTCAGTCATGCTCCCAGGGTCCTGGGATTGAGCCCTGTGCTTCTCCCTCTCCTGCTCCCCTTGCTTGCTTGAGTTCTGTTAAGTAAACAAATAAAATCTTAAAAAAAAAAAAAATTTCTCTTTCCCTCTGTCCCTCCACCCACAAATCACATATTTTTGGGTGGTATATTCTGTTATCCTTCAGTTCAGTAACTAGGTCTATGAAATAAGCAAAAAGCAAATTAACAGGTGAAAACATATACAAATTTATTAATATTTAGTATTACATGTATGGGGAATCAAGGAAAAAATAGTGAATACCCGAAACAATGGTGAGATTTGAGGGTTTATACATCATCTTAAGAAGGGAAGAGGAGGGGCAATATTGGCAACTTAGAGAAGAGTAAATGATTTTTTGTAAAATGAATGGGCCTTTTCTAAAGCTTTTTTTTTTTTTTCCTTTTCTTTTCTTTTCTGCAAAAAGCTTCATTGTTTCCATTTGGCCTAGGGCTTGGGCGAGGCTTCAGTAAGAAGCTCAGGCAGAAGCCCTGACACCAGAGGGAGGCGGTGGGGCGGGGCGGGGCGGGGTGGGGCGGGGGTCCCTGAAAGTCTGTTGGCCTTGGGCTCGGATGTGTGAACCTTCCCAGAAGATACTCCTCCAGCCCAGCCTGGGGGCTGGCCAGCCTGCGCTAGTCAGGTGGTCGCCACCTTCCTGGTGAATTTCACCTCCTCCGCTCAGAAGTGGCTCTCCAGGGAGTCACAGAGATGGCCATCTCCATGGCATAACTCAGGGCATGCAGATCCCAAAGGGCTCGGTTCAGGTTCTTCGCCAGAAGCCTAGCGGGCTTCCTTGGCATTCACAGTTTTACCCCACTCCTCTTGGACCGGCCTCTGTACTTCCCCCGAGATGGCGCACCCGCTGGGCGACTTCGCTTCTCCTCGCCAACTCGCCAAAGCGGCCCTCGCGGTGCAGAGCCACGTCCTCCAGGAGACACAGAAGCCGCGAGAGAGGAAAGTGTGGAAGGTGCGCGAAAGCAGGCTTGCCCGCCCGCGGAGCGCAGCCTCTGCCTTGGGTACTTCTGACCAATCCTGGAGCTCGTAGTCGGTAGGTAGCAAGCTGCACAACACAAACCAACCACACCGTGTAGTTCTGTCGTGGAGGCAGAGGACGACAGAAAAGATGGCCCGAGGTTGTGATGGGAAAGGAGGTTGGAGGCAAGTCAGAGGCTGGTCAGAGTCTGGAAGACAGGGAGTCCTCGGTTCTGTTTCAGGGGAGCACTATTGAAGAAAGGGACAAATCCCAGGCTGTTGGAGTACTGCCCCCCTCTACACACACACTATTTTTTTAAACAGAACAAATCAGGGTGGGGAGCCTGTGGTACTGTGACATTGGAAAGCCCAAAGAGCTGGGCAGGGAGGAAGCCCCAGGTGTGGCTCTACGTGCCAGGCCAGGGCAGGCCAGCTTGGGGCTCACTTCTGGGGGAAGGGGAAAGGAGGCAGAGGGCGATAGCCACTTACCTCTCCTGTCACACACACACCGAGTTAAGTAAAAAGCAAATTCATAAAATAGAGGAATAGGTGCCTCCCATGAGCCCCAGACTGGACTGTGCAGGGGGGAGGGACAGCGCTGGAGGACAAGCTAGGGGCCTCTAGCTTTTGTCTGATCTTTAGGCCCCTCTCCTACACCACAGGGCAGGCGGCTTTGAACAGGAAACAAAACTGTAACTTCTAACTAACTAACTTCACACCCTAAGTTCCCTTGACATTATAGTCAGGTAGGTCCATGGGTGTGGAGGAATCCTGCCTGGGCTCAGAAGTTTTCTGTCCTCTCAGATCTGAAGCTTTCTCAGGAACAACTGCCTTGAGCTTCCAGAGTAAGTGGGAGGTATGACGGTTTTTCTGGGTGCTGTGTGCCTTTCTAGTCTCTTCTGAGATAAGAGTCAGTCTTCTCTGGTAGATGAAATTCCTGGGGAGGGGATTAAAGCAATTGAGTTCTCTTTGGACAAGTCTGTTCTTCAGGCAGATCAGGGGAGTTCAGAGAAAGCTTCTTCCTGCATTTACTGTTTTTTCAGGAGCTCTCAGCTCAAAATTATCAATATATCAAAGTGACATATTTGGTGATGGCATTTCAAACTACTTCAAGGTGATGCAGTTCTAGAGAGAATACCTGTGATAAACTAAGTAAAAAATCAACATGTGGAAAATAACCAGAATGTAATAGAAGACCATTTATATATGGCTACTATCATAATGCCGACAGATTTTGTTTTAAATCTTAACATCAATATTTTCTGAACCCACACTAAAAATACCAAGATGTTGGTGCAAGTAGTTCATTTCAGAAAAAGATTTGAAGCAATAGAAATGCCTGTCAAATGCTTCAGTGATGAATTGAGGGATTATATTTAATTTTTCCTTGATAAGCACAATCATAAATGTTTAAAACATGCCTTCTAAACATGACAAGAAATATACTATAATTTGAGGTATATTTTTTGAGCATTTCTTTCAAACTTTGTAGTATTTTTCAGAATTATAAAGAATTAGTATCCTTTGATAAAAATTGCTTTGGAGGGAGCTCTACTCCAGAACAGCTGTGAGGAGCTCTATGGCCCTCATCTCAGCAAAATAACCATGACAGGTAAAAATTACAAAATAAGTGACCATTTAAAGTGTCTGCCAGTTGCCCTAAGAACATACAGAAAATAAAGAAACTGTTTTCAAAAATATCTACTAGACCTCAGGGCATTCAGGGCCCATGTCTTCACCCAGTTAAGGGTTCCTAGTCTTCCTAGTTAAGGGCTGTGGGAGGGTCAGGCTGGCAGCATATCTATCCTTCTTTGCCATGTCTAACTGCACGAGGGTGAAATTGAAGAGCTAAACTTCAGTCAAGTGCAACTGATAAATTAGGGACTCCTTTCTTCCACCTGGCCCCGAATTGTAGGGTGAATGGCCTTATCCAGATGTGGCAGAGGTGAATATTTTGGCCTCAGTTTCCCCCACCCCAGCTCACTTATATTGTAGGTGTTCCTCCCTGACAGAAGCAGGTGGAGAAGACTAAGGTTAACAACCTCTGTTTATAGCAGAACCCTGCTTACAGCAGAACAGTCATTCCAATAGAAGAGGGACACGGCCCCTACCCTCATCTTTAGAACAGAAACTCAGATTTTTGCTCAGGGGGAGAGGCAAGCAATAAGAGCAGACAACACAAAAGCTGTCCTCAAGGGAATTGTCTTTATTTGCGACATAGTTTGGGAAAGTTCAAGCCTAAGAATGCTGTAAAGAAAAGGAAAAAAAAAAAAAAAAAAAACAACACGGAGATTTTGATGATAAGCCATTAAGATAAAGCTGGTAGTTTCATGACAGCAACAAATTAATCACAAGCCAGCTACTTTACCAAAGAGACCTAGGAAGACAAACTAAAACGAAGCTGCCTGTGGTCAGAACAAAAATTGACCTCAAAATACGCGTGCAAAGGAACCTAATTTTAACTCAAGTCCAACAATTATGTCAAAATCAATAGAGTGCTCAGCTGGCAATTAGTGGAGGCTAACAGCCGGATGTGATCCCAACAGAAGCAGACAACATAGCAGAAGATCAAGGAAAGAAGCCTTGCTAAACCACTGTCGTTCCATGGTTAGCGTGGATGTGCTCAAGATGGAACTCTTGAGGATTGGTAGCAGAGGTTTTATACGGTGGGGAAAATAGACTTATGTACCCATGAGTTTATGCCTCTAAATTAGTCCATCCAAGTCAATAAATAAATAACAAGCACTAACAACAGCAAGCCCTAAAGAGAAACGGTTCCCTATCCAGAGTCAGAAAGCAGTTATTGCAGGGTTAAGCATTCAACTCTTGGTTTCAGCTTAGGTCCTGATATTAGGGTGATGAGATCCAGCCCTGCCTCAGGCTCCATGCTCAGTGGGAAGTCTCCTTAAGATTCTGTTGGTCTCCCTGTCCCTCCCACTGTGCTCTCTCTCTCTCTCTCAAATAAATAAATCTTAAAAAAAAAAAAAAAAAGAATGCAGTCCATGCAAACTACTTGCATGAGACCTTTGTCTCCCCCTTAACAATAGACTGTCAATGCTAATGTCAGTCCCTCAATGATGCTGCCACACTTAAATTTACCATTGCTTTCATTATCAATTATTTCTGTGCCCAGTTTTTACCCACCTATATACTAAAGGTACTGGAGTTGGTCAAACATGGTTTAAATGTTTGTAATATGTTTAAAATCTTTGTTTCTCAAGTGAGCTATTACCTAAAATATATTTATCATTTTGAGGGTGAAGAGAAGCAAAACATTTCAATATATTAACCATTATTCCCTCACTTAAATATGACAAGTTCTTTGTAAGCATTGCTGATGATGGAATGCATCTCTTTTCATTTAAAAAATATAATTTTAATATTTAATTATAAACCCTAAAATGGTGGTAGCTACTACATAATGCAGCAAAAGAATGGCATAGTCCATACAAACTATGAAAAGAAATTAAGAACATAATTTGAAACTTTGCATTTACATTCAGTATCTCAATACTGAGGACATTTATGACTGTAGAAGACAGTGACTGCATATTGGAACTATAATTTGTAGCCTTAAGAGAATTGGGAGTATTTAAAGATATCAAATCTTTGGGAGAATCTTTTATTTTTTATCATTTTTTTAAGCTCTTTCTCCAGGCACCAATACCAAAGGATAAAGAAACATAGTTCAAATGACAGCCACTTCACAAGCTTTGTAAAACTTGTGAAAAATACATTTCAAAAGGAAGAAAAAGTCAAGTTTTTCCCATAAGTATATACCACTGGGTTCTGTTATTATTTTTGTTGTTTTGTCAAGTGAGAAGTTTAAGAAGGGAACCTGAACAAAATAAAGGTACTGGTTTGTGTTATAATTCAAGGGGCTTTATAGTGAAAATTAAATGATATTAGAATGTTTAAGTACAGTTATAAGGATTTCAAGCAAAGGGCTCTATTATTAAAATAGAAATTTAAAAAATGATTTCTGTTTCTGACATTCAAAATTTAAATACTTCTTTCTTTTTATATCTTTCCATCTTCTTTACCTCAAATGAGTAAGATATTTTGCCATTTTTGTTATAAATATTTTTCATATACAATTTTATTATTGGGATTTTTTTTTAAGTATTGCCATATGCATCACATGGCAACATATAAACACTTTTGATTAAATGTATTTTTTCTAGAAACTAATGAAAGCATTAAGACTCTTATTCTCGGGATTATAATAAAACAGAAAACAGTCCCAGCACATTAAAAAGGACATCAACTTAATTAATTCATATTAAAAAATTGAAAGTATGGGACGCCTGAGTGGCTCAGTTGGTTAAGCGGCTGCTTTTGGCTCAGTCATGATCCCATCGTCCTGGGATCGAGTCCCACATCAGGCTCCTTGCTCGGCAGGGAGCCTGCTTCTCCCTCTACCTCTGCCTGCCTCTCTGTCTGCCTGTGCTTGCTCTCGTGCTCTCTCTCTCTGACAAATAAATAAATAAAATCTAAAAAAAAAAAAAAAATTGAAAATATCTGCTGAGATCAAATACTATCTTTTCTGAGTTGAATTTTTATTTCAACTCCCATTGTGGATTCTCATTTATTAAATATCTTTAATTCCTAGAAATCATTGTTTTAAAATCTTACAAACATGTCTTTATTAGCTAAATATAGTTGGGAAGTCTAAAGTAAATAAAAAGGGATAAATTATTCTGTTTTCAGTTATAACCTATTATGTATTTATAACAAATGCCCGGTAGATTCAATTTAAGCTAATCTTAACCAATGATGAAATATTGAACAATATGTTCACTTCCTTGGAATCTAATATGTTCTCTTCCTTGGAATCTTGGCTTAGTTTGGTGTCAAAAGCACTAGGACAGCAAATTCTCAAGCCTTACCATACCAGAAAGAGAGGAAACAACTTTGAAATAGTTTTCAGAAGTCAGAAAGGACACCTGTATAACCTTGCCCTGTGTG
This sequence comes from Taxidea taxus jeffersonii, assembly GCA_003697995.1. Taxonomy (NCBI): domain Eukaryota; kingdom Metazoa; phylum Chordata; class Mammalia; order Carnivora; family Mustelidae; genus Taxidea; species Taxidea taxus. Next base: position 83,592 of record RCUC01131380.1, read on the forward strand.
CTTGGCTTGCATAGCAAACACTGAGTAAAAGATTTGATTTCTGTTGTTTCAATTCAGTTGTTTGCAATAACAGCCCTTGCCACTAGTAATGTAACACAGACTTCCAAGTGAATCTGTTTAAGCACATAGTCTCAGAACAGAAATAACTTTTTAAAAGGCACAGTACCTGCTCTTTCTAATGGGTTTTTCATAGGACCAGACTATATAACTTTGATGTTTAAAGTAAAAGTTTCAAACTACTTTATATTTTTAGAAGTGACAATATATAACAGATGTAGAAAGGTGATCAAAATGAATTAAGATAGATGTTTAAAAAACGTGATAGTGTTTCATTTCTTACTTTTTTCCAGTTTTATTGAAACATAATCGACATTTGTTAAATTAACATTTAACATTATATAAATCTAAGGTGCATAGCATAATGATTTGATATAGGTATATGTTGCTAAATGATTACTGACATAAGTTGATTACATCCATCACCTAAAATGGTTAATAGTTTTTTCTTGTGATGAGTACTTCAAGATCTACTGTTTTAGCAGTTTTCAAATATGCCACACAGTATTGTTAACTACAGTCATTTTGTTGTACATTACATGCCCCGGACTAATTTATCGTATAACTAGATGTTTGTACCTTTTCACCACTTTCAACCAATTCCCTCACTTCCCAACTCTGGAAACCACAAATCTTATCTTTGTTTCTATGATTTTTTTGGTAATTTTTTAAAGATTTCACATAACTCCATAAACTAACAATCAAGGAATGAGGTACCCCCCAAATATTGATAAATAAGATAGAGTCAGTCCTAGGAAAAATTAGTAAATTAGCGAAGCATTTGTTTCTTCATCTTTTTTTCAATTCATCTCTTCCTTGACATACATTTTGCCATTTTGCTCCGTAACTATTCAAGACTTTCCAGGCACTGCTCTGTCTAATAGCTGACATATAATTTTGCCTTTTTTGTAATCCCCACAAATACATATCCATCTGGCATCTATTTCCATAGGTCTGTTAGTGTTTCTAAAGTAAAGTTCATTAATCTAAAAAAATAGCCTGGAAAAAATGTGTTAATGGGTATTAATAGCTTACAGTTTGTTCTTCCAAAATAATATAGTTGCTTAGGTTCTTCTATGAATGTGCAGCATTGAGTATAAGGAATAATTATAGCAGTAGAAATTTTACACAGTTAAATAAATGGTTTTTTGTTTTTTGTTTTTTTTTGTAATCTGAGTCTTTTAGCACCTATTGTGATAACACATACTTTGGAAAGTCCTTTGAAATATACCTCTGGCAGTCAAAATAAAACATGATGACTTTTCAGGCACGTCCCAAACTTTGAGAGAATATTTAAAAACTTCGGTCTGTATCTGATGGATATTCTGGGTACTAAAATCTCATTTGCATTTATTCGGGACCAGAGATCTGTAAGAGTACAATGAATGTTCTCTTTCATATAGAAAGTAGAGGAAGGCTTGAGATTTATTGCATATATTTGAGAATTATATACAATTTCTCCCACACCTTATGCTTAATACTATGTAATACATTAATATCGTATGTAGCAGGTTTCTTATATTTTCTAATTTATTCTCAACATTTGCCAAAAGTAAGTTTATTGTCTTTTTCTACTTTCATTTTCTTGTGTCTATTAAACTTGTTTCTAGATTTTTTTCTGCATTTTTGAAATTAAAATGGTTACTTTTGCATGACATGTCCTTTTTATTAGTTCACTTTAGTCACATTGTCCTACTCTGAAATCAAAGATCAAACTTTTAAAATATAGGCATTGTTAACTTATTTGTATAATTTTCTTTAGCTCTGCTCTAGAGATTTCCTCTGCTTCAAATGCAGTGATGAGAATGTCCGCCCCTCTGCTTATTCAGTGAGAGTGACATACCCATGATATTCCCTGTGTCTCTGAGCTTCACTAAGCTTTCATTAGCTGCCTCTGCCTATTAGCTCCACTTCTTCTGTGTTCCTCCATGAAGTTTTCCTGATAACGAAATAGTGGAGTGATTACTTTTCATCCTGTCCATCTGAATTAAGTCTTGGTTTAAAATGGATATTCTGGAGCACCTGGGTGGCTCAGTGGGTTAAAGCCTCTGCCTTTAGCTCAGATCATGGTCTCAGGGTCCTGGGATCGAGCCCCACATCGGGCTCTCTGCTCCTCGGAGAGCCTGCTTCCTCCTCTCTCTCTGCCTGCCTCTTCTGCCTACTTGTGATCTCTGTCTGTCAAATAAATAAATAAATAATCTTTAAAAAAATTTTGTACATGGATTTCCCCTTGCAATAAACATGCATGCAATGATGCCTTTTGTGTTACACTGTTAAACATGGAAGAAGCATCTCAGGAATTTGTGCTTTAACATTTTCATGTTCACAGTTACACATGCTGTCTTTGTCTTTTAAAGCTATAAAGACATAGATGCAAAAATTATCAGTGAATTTCAAATTCAGTTTCTCCAGTTGAGTTAAAAAAATATACATTTAGGGGCACCTGGGTGGCTTAGTGGGTTAGGCTTCTGACTTCAGCTCAGGTCATGGTCTCAGGGTCCTGGGATCGAGCCCCCGCATTGGGCTCTGCTCAGCAGGGAACCTGCTTCTTCTTCTCTCTCTGCCTGTGTCTCTGCCCAGTTGTGATCTCTCTCTCTTTCTCTGTGTCTAATAAGTAAATAAAATCTTTAAAAAATACATTTATACATACATAAAAATAATTAAAATATAACAAAAAAGCCCATATAGTAGATCATACCATTATGAATTGTTCTTCCTTTTCACTCTCAGTAACTTTCAAGATTTTCAAGAAGGCAACATGCTACAAATATTTCAAGATACTTTAATATGAAATATAGCATATATAACCCTCCCTTATATGTGTAGATATAGACGATACAAATGCGGACACAGATACAGATCAGTCAAGGTTTCTTCAAGAATGCAGAAGCCTGTATATATTCCAAGAATAGCAGAGGTCAGAGGAGTCATTACCAACAATTTCAGCCAGCAGTATGAAGACAGATGGTTCTTAATAATGCTCCAGAAAGTTGCTGCCATTTATATGGATCTTTGGGCAGTCTTCACAAATTTTGTGGTTTGGGCCACAAAAGTGAACAGTTATCCAGAAAGCCAACTGTGAACTTCCCATCTGTAACTGCCACAGGCACCTCTTCTTTCATTGTATATAAATTTTGTCAGATTACTTCTCATTGACAAATTTTGGAACAGAGTACATGATGGTGAGCTTCCAAGACACCTCCTGGGACAAACACACATACAGAAAACTGAATGAAACTGAAATGTCCATACAGCTGAGCAATAAATTATAAAACAATCTCCAATGTAAGTACCAATCAGATAAAAATAAAACAGCATCCATGAAGGTCATCTCATGCTTCTTCCTATTCTCTTTTTCCCCATAAAGTGATCACAATCACAATTTTTATAATAATTATTTCCTTATACATATAACACAATAATTTTTAAATACAATAGCTTACATTGGCTAATTTGATCATATTGTAATTGAAAACAAAGTATGTGTTGCGGTGTCTTGCTTCATTTACTAATCAGTAAGTTGGTGAGATTTATTTATGTTGCTTTTTGTAGGAGATATTTATTCATTATTGTCCAGATTTTTTGTGGTAAACCAGAAATAACAGATGGTATCATCTTGACCGTTTTTAAGCGTACAGTTCAATGGTTGTAAATGCATTCGTAATGTTGTGTGGCCATCACCACCATCTTTTTCTGTAATATTTTTGTCTTAACAAAACTGAAACTCTATACCATTAAATAGTAACTCCCTATTTTCCTCTCCCCAGCCCCTGGTAACCACCATTATATTTTCTGTCTTTATAATTTTGACTACTCTTAAGTGCCTCATATAGTGGAATCATACAGTATTAGCCTTTTTTGACTGGCTTATTTCCCTTAGCTTTATGTTCTCAAGTTTCATCCATGTTGTAACATATTGCAGAATTTCCTTCATTTTTAAAGCTGAAGAATATTCCACTGTATGCATATACGGCATTTTCTTATAGAGTCATCTGCTAATGAACCCTTGGGTTGCTTCCACATTTTAGCTATTGTGAATAATGCTGCTATAAACATGAGTACACAAATATCTCTTCGAGACCCCACTTTAAATTCTATTGGGTATATACCCTAAACTAGAATTGCTGAATCATATGATCATTCTATTTTTAATTTTTAAGGAACTACCATACTGTTTTCCACAGTGGCTGTATCATTGTACATCCTAACAACAATGCACAAGGGTTTTAATTTCTACACATCCTCACCAAGATTTGTTGTTCTATTTTTTTTCCATAGGAACCATCCTAATGGGTATAGTAAGATAATAATCTCATTCTAGTTTTGACTTGTATTTCCTTAATATTTAGTGATGCTGAACATCTTATTGTTGTGCTTATTGGTCTTTTGTATGCCTTCTTTAGAGAAATCCTTATTCAATTCCATTGCTCATTTTTGAACAGGGTGGTCTTTTGAGGGGGGTGTTTGTTTTTTGTTTCTTTGTTTTTGTTGTTATTTTTTTCTGTTTTTGAGATTTTGGAGTTCTCTATATATTCGGATATTAATCCTTTACCAAATATATGATTTGCAAATGTTTTCTACCATTGTATGGTCTGCTTTTTATTTTGTAGAGTGTCTTTTGATGCACAAATTTTTAAAAATTTTTCATGAAGGTCAGTCTGTTTTTATTTTGATGCCTGTGTCTTTTATGTCATATCCAAGAAAGCACTGCCAATACCAAATGTCATGAAATTTTGCCCTATATTTTCTTCTAAGAGTTTATAGTTTTAGGTCTTCCATTTAGGTCTTTGATCCACTTGACGTTTATTTTTGTATATGTTGTTAGGTAAGAGCCCAACTTCATTCTTTTGCACGTGGATATCCTGTTTTGCCAATGCCATTTACTGAAAAGACAGTCCTTTTCTTGTTGGACAATCTTGGTATCCTTGTCAAAAATCATTTGACTTCATATGTAAAAGTTTATTTCTGGGTTCTCTGTTCTGTTCTTTTGGTCTCTATGTCTGTGTGTATGCCAGTACCACACTGGTTTGGTTATTTACTGTAGCTTTGAAATTAAGTTTTGAAATAAGAAAGCGTGAGTCCTCCAGGTTTGTTCTTTTTCAAGATAGTTTTGGTCATGAAGGGTCGTTTGAGCTTCCATATGAATTTTTTTTTATTAGTTTGTTTATTCTTTTTTTTTAAGATTCTATTTATTTACTTGACAGAGATCACAAGTAGGCAGAGAAGCAGGCAGAGAGAGAGGAGGAAGCAGGCTCCCCGCTGAGCAGAGAGCCTGACGCAGGACTCGATCCCAGGACTCCGAGATCATGACCCGAGCTGAAAGCAGAGGCTTTAACCCGCTGAGCCACCCAGACGCCCCTTCCATATGAATTTTTTGATGGGATTTTTTTTTATTTCTGCCAAAATCATCATTGGGATTTTGATAGAGGTTGTATTGAATCTGCAGATTGCTTTAAGTAGTATTGACATCTTAGCAATATTAAATCTTCCAATGCATGTACATGAGATATGTTTCCATTTATTTGTGTCTTTAATTTCTTTCAGTAATTTTTTGTGGTTTTTCACTGTATAAGTCTTTTACCTCCTTGGTAAATTCCCAAGTATTTATTCTTTTTGATACTATTCCATATTGAGCTGTTTTCTTAAATACACTTTCAAATTGTCTATTACTGGTGTAAAGAAATGCAATTAGTTTTTGGGTATTGATTTTGAATCCTGCTATTTTGCTGAATTCATTTGTTCTGACAGCTTTTTTTTTTTTTCTTTTTGGTGGAACCTCTATGGTTTTCTTCATATAGGATCACATCTTCTGCAAACAGAGATAATTGTATTTTTTTTCCTTTCCAATTTGGATGCCTTTTATTTCTTTTTCTTGCCAGATTGCTCTGGCAGAACTGCTAATATTAACTTGAATGGAAGTGGTGACAGCGGGCATCCTTGCCATATTCTTGTCTTACATAAAACCTTTCAGTTCTTCAAAATTAAAAATTATGTTAGTTATGGGCTTTTCACATATGACTTTTATTATGTCGACCTAGTCTTCTTCTATTCCTACACTGTTGAGTGTTTTTATTATGAATGGATGTTGAGTTTTATTATAAGCTTTTTCTGTGTGAATTTAGATGGCTCATTGTAGAGCCACATGCAGTTGTAGGGAATAAGAGATCCTGCATGTCTTTCACCTAGTGTACAATAATAATCTTGCAACTGGAATAATATTTTGAATATATCATTGTGCTTTTATTTTCTACCTTCTGTGTATACAGTTTTGCCATTAATTCAAGATGTCTACCTGCTTTGGAATCAGGGAGAGAGAAATGGAAAGAGGTAGAGAAGCCAGGAGAACTGTTAAACTAGGAATGAAATAAGGAGACATGGTTATTGACTCAACACGAACATTATAAATAGACTTTGAAGCAAGCAATGATCTTTAAAGTTTTTACCTGAAAAATGGACTTACTAAATTTGCTAAATGTGATTAATATATTAGGATCAAATTTAATGAGCTAACATGAAATTTACAAGAGAGTTCCTCAAAAATACAGGAATTAGGAAGGAGTTATTGTGCCCTTTCTGACCCAAGGAACTGTGGGGGGAAAAAACAGAGCTAGAAAAGACAGACTGATAAGTGTGTTTCTTCTCTCCACTCTCTTGCTTTGGGTTGAAGGCAAGTTTTAGGTGAAATGAAGGGGATATAGAGGACATGACATATTTGCATCAGTGTAATCTGAATCTATAAAGAAATAGCAATTCAATCTTAATAGTAACCTAGGATAGCCTGTTCATAATTATCTCAAAGTTAATTCGGTAGTATAGGATAATTATGCAGCATGAAGACAACTGTTAAGTCATTTTTAGGAGTCACTATCAAATTCTCCTTTGGCATGAATTAGACCCAAATTTTCCAAAATACTTCCAATTAATAATACAGAAAATAGCAGAAATTAAAACCACCAGAAGTTCTTGAGGCCAGCTAAGACAAGGATCAAATGAAACAGCCTATGCTAGAAGACTGGAAGCAGTGACTGCCTAGAAGATGAGAGAGAGCTGGTTAATGCCTTGAACGTGTGTGAGCTAAAGCAAGGCCAAGTCAGCCATGGATTACATTAGTCCTACATAAAGACATGAGGCCACAGATTTCACCATTCACAGATTCAGCAGCAAACCCCTCCAAAGCCTTGTGATCGAGAGCATTTATATCTTAATGGTTACCAGTTCAGAGAGTAGGTCAGACCAGTGACCACACAGCAGACATCAGGCAACATGAGGACTCTGTGAGGTTTGAGGTTCTCTTTCTTTCACTGCTAATAGAACATAGAAGTCAATATGCCACAACACTGTGGAGAGGAGCAGAGAGACAGAGATACAACTCAGAGAATAAACATTGCTTAGACCAACCTTTAAATCTGTTTCATGGAGTAGAGTAAAATTTAGTATTCCCTCTGCCCCCTCAGTTGGCCTTGGAGATCAGATCAGTTACACATAATATAAAGGTATTTTCATCTGCAGATATAGCACATCGTGAGTACATCTTTAATCCAGTTATGTACTTGTTGATCTATATTTTCTCTCTACGCCACAGCTCAGATGTTCCAAACTAGATCTTTCACTGTCTTCCTCATGTACTCACTAATTATTTTTTACTTTTAATGGTACAGTACTTCCCTGATCTTTACTTATGCAAATCACCATATGTTCTTAAACATTAAGTTTAAGATGTTTCTCTCTCCTCTACAAAGACTTCATTCCTAACTTCAATCCATAAAAATTTTTCACTTCTCTAAAATATTATTTGTGATAATTATCACTCAGTTTAATATAAAATTACAAAAAGCAACATATAATTTGTAGTTCTTTCTTTCTTTCCATTTATCTCATATAAAGTATATATAACCTAGTACCTGGGAAGGAAACAACAATTTTAGAAAGAAGTTTTTTCTCTGAAAGGTGGTGTCCATTGTCCTGTCTTAGAGATTTTCTGAGTCTTCCATTGTGTCTGTTAGGCTCACTCTACCTAATTAAATACATATCTTTGTCTCTCATATATTTTCATGTGAAATTTTTACCTTATTTCACAGTCTTTTGGAGAACTGTGACATGTATAAAGCATATGAAAAGTCTCTAAAACTAGGAATTCCTATAAAACCTGACATGCTTTTAGATTTATTTATTATTTTAAAAATTAATATTGTCATTATGAACACTGAAAAGATTCATGCTATTTGATTATGCAACCATATCATAAAATTATTCCTTTAAAAATATTACAAACTAAGCAAAGGGAAAGATAATTAGCAAATAATTGAAAAATTCAACAAATTAATAATTTTACTTCATCAACTTGATACCAAAGTAGTTAAATAACATGCTTTTGCTTTATTGTCTCTCTGATGTATTGTTGGAGTGTTTAAATACTGTCTGGTTTCTTCTTTGTGTAACTGAAAAACCTACAACTGTGGCTAATTCACTGTCAATCTTGTGTGTTTCTGCACAATTAATCATAACAGCAGAGAAAATACGTGTGATTGAGAAGAGGCAGAAAATGAGGATAATGAAATTTATGATCCTTAAAATAATGCACACTTACCACATCAGTCTTTCTCCTATTTGTCTTATATTCACCTTGAAGAAAAAAATATAAAAGGATACATATCATTGCTTCATTCCATATACTCTCTTCCACTACACAGATGCACAGTATTAGTTGAAATCACTTTATAATGTTTTAGAAATATTCTTATTACTTTAACCCATCTTCTCAGTCAGATGATGTTTTACAAATTAAAAAACAGAATATATGTCTTTCAAATTCCTACCTTAACCATCTCATATGGCAACTATGAATTTAAAAAAGTAAAAAATTGATTGGCACCCTTTGATATGAGTCCTATTTGTTTTGGTTTCATTTCTAAACAATCACACAAATTTTCTTATTTTTCATAGACACATTCCTAAGAGTAAATTAAAAAATTTCATGTGTGCTTCCTAAGAATATATATTAAATTTGAATCTGCTTATGTTACTATGCTGAAATATCTATTATTTAGTATCAATTAAAACTCAAAAATGTTGATTTAGGCCCTAAAATAGGGACGTCATTATAAAATCCAAGATAATTTGCCTTTTATCAACATTTTCTAATTTTTTTGCCACTTTCTTAAATTTCATAATATATATATTTATATATATATAATACATTACATAGTATATGTCTGGCTATATATGTATAATCTATATGAATATATATTATTCTGTAGTTAGAAATACATGTATATAACTGCAGTTAGAAATTGCTCCCCTAAAATGATGTCCCATGACTACCCAAGAAAAAAAGATAAGACCTAAGAAATATCTTTATATAGTCAAAAATGATATATTCTTTTGTGGTATTTGGAGTTTTTTAAATTGTTTTCATTAACATATAATGTATTATCTGCTTTAGGAGTATAGGTCTGTGAATCATCAGGCTTATATATTTCACAGCACTCACCATAGCACATACCCTCCCCAATGTCCATTACCCAACCACGCTATCCCTACCCTCCCACCACCCCCAACAACCCTCAGTTTGTTATGTGAGATTAACAGTCTCTTATGGTTTGTCTCCCTCCCGATCCCATCTTGTTTCATTTTTTCCTTCCCTACCCACAACCCTCTGCCCTGCCTTTTAAATACCTCATATCAGAGAGTTATATGGTAATTGTCTTTCTCTGATTGACTTATTTCACTCAGCATAATACCCTCTAGTTCCTTCCACATCGTTGCAAATGGCAAGATTTCATTTCTTTTGATGGCTGCATAGTATTCCATTGTATATATATACCACATCTTATTTATCCATTCATCTGTCAATAGACATCTAGGTTCTTTCTATAGTTTGGCTATTGTGGACATTGCTGCCATAAACATTTGGGTGCACATGCCCCTTTGGTCACTACACTTGTATCTTTAGGGTAAATACCCAGTAGTGCAATTTTTGGGTCATAGAGTAGCTCTATTTTCAACTTTTTGAGGAACCTCTATGCTGTTTTCCAGAGTAGCTGCACCAGCTTGCACTCTGATCTTTTATGGTATTTGTTAAACTTAATGTCTCTTGGCATTTTAACAGCAAACTAGAAAGATAATTAAAATAATATCACTTGATGAGTTTGTTTTTCCCCCTTTGGCAATGAGACCAAAATATTTAAAATATGTTTTCTTAAGGAAGAACTATAAATATTATTTTAAATAAAATCTCAATATTTTAAATACATCTGAGACTGTTCTAGTTAAAAAGATTAGTTCATCATAGTTGCACATGTTCATTTACCCACACAATAATTTTTAAGAAATATTATTAGAATTTACCCAGCATAAATTATTTGTACTCATCTCATTACTTGCTGCTCTCAGTGGCTGACATATCTCAATAAATCAATAGTGATGTACCTCTAAAATTTCTAATGTTCTGACTGCATGCACAAGATTAATATATTTTGATTTATATATAATATTTAGATTAAATATAAAACATCTTGATTAGATATGTTTTATTAAAATAAGATGAGAAATATTAATAAGGATGCTTAAGGAAATGTATTTCAAAAGCATGCTCACTGACATTTAAAAAAGATGTTTCCTAATATAAACACAAATAGCAGAGAATTTTAAATGCCTTTTTTGGAAAGCAATACTAATAATCTGAACTTTAATTTCCTACTTTTCACCTCTTGGGTTCAGGCTTTTCATGGAGAATACAGAGTTGATTTGAGAAAACAAGAATTAATCCAGGTGTAAAATATGTAGAGCTGCTTTGTTGTTTCTATTTTTTATTATGTAAAATCCAAACATCTTGGAGAACTAGGAGAGGATGAGTCCCTGCATAATTTTTTTTTGGAGTATAAAATATTACCTGACCAAATTCGAATTATGTATTAGAACCTTTATTTAGCCCTTAACTACCCATTCAAGACCTTTCCCTAGAAGTAGTGCTAGAAATAATCAGAGATACAAGCTAAGATTTGTTTCAAAGGCTGTTCATCAGAGTGATATTTATGTGAACAAAAATTCTAAAGGAAAAATAAAACTAATGGTGAACTATGTGGAAGTGTTTGACTAATGCACTGCATATATGAATAGTTGCATACTAAGTAGAAATCACATTTTAGTTAATATTTAATGCTAAGTAAAATATTGAAGACATAAATCAGATGAAATTGCAAAGATATAAAGCTATATATGTCATCTTATTATAAATTATATAAATATAAATTTATGTATATAAGCATAAACACATACCTATACATATGCATATACATATATACACATACATATCCATTAATGAAAAACAGTTCTTGGAAAGAAATATACAAAACGTTAATAGCAGAGTCAAGATTGCTCTTTAAATTTAAGATAATTATATGTATTAAGTTCTCCCTATATAGCCAGTAAATAAATCCACACTGTTTAGAAACTTCTCCCATCCTGTCTATTCCTGTAGTTCAATTTACATTCTTTAAATACTTGTAAAGGATGCTTTAAAAATGCTCACTTCTTTAAATTCAAGTATTATTCTATTCTACTACTAACCTAGAAATTGAGGTTAAAGAAACTTAAATGTGAAAATATAATAAGACCTATGTGATAGGGAGTTTTAATTTGAAAATGAGATATCCACTAATTGGATTCAGAGTTTGGAAAAAAATTATAGGACTAACTTGTCAGAAATTAATTGATGAAGAAATTCATAGGACAGTAGCTACCATAAAAAATAGATGAACTGAGGCATAAACAAAAACTTTGGCTTTGGGTAAAAATGATTCTGAGAATAGATTATAACTTTTGTAATTGAAGGTATGCAGTGGATCAGAGGATGGAATGTAATGGCGCTCATCAGTATGTAAAGAAGCACACTGGAAGAGCAGACTTCCTGAATTGCTATGGAGAGGTGTCAGATAAGGAAAGTTCCAGAAAAAAAACCAGCATATTTATACTTAATTATTTGTAAAATATAAAGCCTTCATATATGTTACACATTTTTTTTCAGTTCGTTTATTTTCAATTCTATGTCTCGCTGATCCAAATTAAGGTATCTAGAAACTGTGGATTTATACATATCCATATAATGTTTGATTATAGCATTATTCACAGCAAAGAATGGCAAAAGAGTAGAAGGAGTCATAGGAAGTTTGGGGAAGGAGATTAAAGATTTTCTGTTTCTTCTAATTCTTTTATTTTTTTAAGATTTTATTTATTTATTTGACAGAGAGAGACACAGCAAAGGAGGAACACAAGCAAGGGGAATGAGAGAGGGGGAAGCAGACTTCCCGCGGAGCAGGGCTCTGGATGACAGGCTCCATACCAGGGTCCTGGGACCATGTGCTGAGCTGAAGGCAGTTGCTTAATGACTGAGCCACCCAGATGCCCCTCTTCTGATTCTTTTAAAGGTATACAAAAGGAAACCAAATGCATAAAAATGTGCTGAGAAAAAAGAAATCCCTAAAGTGGTTTAATAAAAAAAAAAAAAAAAGGTTTCCCCACAAACACACTACTCCTATATCTCAGTCCTTAACATGGATAACTGTCTGATAACTGTATAGCATAGATAACTTCATGCTCATTTAGTCATCTTTGCAATCACTTTTTTAGCTAAATATGTGTTTGTTTTTGAAAAACTATTCAGAAGAAGTCCAGATGTTAGACTTAGCAGGAAACCAAAGCATCTATTATAAATATGTTCAAAGTACAAGTAATAGGGTACTGTGTAGTACAAAGTTCTATAAGTATATTCAAAGAAAACCATGTTTAAGATTTAAAGGAAAGTTTGGTGACAGTGACTCAAGAAATTAATGAAGGCAGCAAGAGATAAAAATTATGTTCAAAAGAACCAAATGAAAATTCTAAAGTTCAAAACCTAAAGTAAAAAAAATTCACCGGAGGGGGTCAACTGCAGATTTCAGCTGGCAGAAGAAATAATGAGTAAATTTGAGGATAGCCCAGAAGCAGTTAGGCAATCTGAAGAAGAGAGAAAAAATAAAGATGAATGGTTTCTTGGAGAACTTTGGGACACCAGGAAGCATGGCAACACACCCATAATGGACTAGACTAGAAGAGAAGGAGAGAAGTGCAGAAAAATACTTGAAGAAATGATGACTGAAAACCTTCTAAATTTGAAAAAAACCTTAATGTACATATCTAAGAAAATCAGCAAGCACTGTAGAGGATAATATAACAGATCTGCACCTAGACAGCACAAAGTGTTGAAAGAGACAAACAGAAAATCTTGGAAGCAACAGAGAAAAATAATTTGTGCAGCAAAGCCCAGTAAGATTAGCAGCTCACTTATCAGAAATATCATGGAACTTCTTTAAGGCCTCATATTAATAAATAGTAAAGTAGGCATACAGATCCTGTGATCTTCGTTGAGGGTAGATAAATATCGCTTTTCTAGAGTTCCATGTTCAAAAAATGCCTCACTTCCTTATCTTTGAAACCAAGTCCACATAAGAAGATATCTGCATCTGGGTGTGAGCCAAAACTTGAGAAAATAAACAATCCAAGAGTTAAGTGAGAATATCAAAATTGGTAACCCAAACAGTATGGCTTGAAATGGAGCTGGTGAGCCAGAGTACCAGGTACTATCAAGAAAGCAGTCAAAGTGCTAGGAATGCAATCAAGCTTTTTAAAATGACAGTTTTGAAAATATAGTGAGCAGATGTAGACCAAGAAAGAGTAAATAGATTATTTTAAAGATTTTTAAAGCTTATTTTTAGGGGGAAGTGGTAGAAGGAGAGGGGAAACAGATGCCCCACTGAGCGTGGAGCCCAAAACAGGGCTCCATCTCAATACCCTGAGATCATGACCTCATCTAAAATCAAAAGTAGGATGCTCAACCGACTGAGCTACCCAGGTGCCCCAAGAGTAGATAGATTTCTAACTCAAGAAGTTTGGGTAGACTTAAATCAATTGTAAAAGATCTACTGCAGATCTCGTATCTATATGTAAGTACTTCTGTAAGCTGTAAAGATGTGAGAGAGTAAAATAATTTGTTGGGAGAAAACCATGAGAGAAGTAGGAGGAATTCAGCACAGGTGCAAAAATCACCTGGAACAACATGAGAGACATTTTCAGTCCCAGAAGCAGTAGGGATTATATAGCTCTTTGTTGGTTAAGAAAGAAGTAAAGAAACAAGAAAATTTTAGCCATTTCTTAAGAGAAATGTGATGCACTCTCCTTCAGCATAAAAATAACTCTATTAATCTAAATTTTTTTTATTATATGGAAATGTATTTCTTGAGAGTAAGATTCGAGATAATGAAAATCTGGCATCTGGTATTACGATTCGTAATACCTCCCAAAATGTGCTTTAATGGCTGAAAATTTTCCTTTATGTCTTACTGTTACTTAAATTACATTGTCCATTAGGGAAATTGTGGTCATTTACAAACAGTCCACATTCAGATAAACCCAAATTGTATTCTTTGACCTAGAAGTTTTAAATATATCATTAGGGTACTTTTGAGGTTGTGATGGATAAGGAGGTAGGAAGACTGCTGTCAAATAAAAATCATTCCTTGGACAAAGCCACTCTGTGACACATGCAAAGCCCAAGTGCCAGATATGGGTCTTGAACATTGAGATGTAGACTTTGCATTTTCACCATCTCATTATTTTGACAGGGTGTCTTGGAGAGCTGGGATACACCAGCTGTAACAGGAATTGTGAATGTCAGCACTGTAAGCACCCAAACACATACCTCCGGAAAACTGTTTTGGATTGTATTAGTCTGAGAATTCTAGCAGGTTATGACTCACCAAGTAGAGTTTGCTGTGTAAGTCAGGGAAACGAGGCACCAGAATGATTTTGTTATTTTGGGTGCCTCTCACTGTAAGCCTTATGACTATTCATAATTAAATATTTATGTGTAAGTGTGTGTGTGTGTGTGTATACATACATGCATATATACATACCTATATAATATTCATATATTCGTGTGTAACATATAAAGTAACCACGCAGCAGGCTTGACATTGAGTAACTGAACTCCTGTGAGCATGTTGTGAGTTTTAGATTTCAACCCCATGGCATTTTGCATCCATGTTCTTTGCTGCAAACAGTTGTGGGGTGATGAATCCCTTTTGGTTTCTCTCCTCTCCCTGTGTATGCCTCCTCTCCTTCCTGCTGTTTCTTGACATCTCCAGATGACAGTGGCCAAGTGCTGGCTTCCTTGCCCCTCTCCATCCAAGCTAGCTGTCCTCACCAGAAGATAGTTTTAGTCTCTTATCTTAATTCAACTAGTATTAATTTGGTTAAACATGTCTGCACATTAAATAAAATGAAGGCCAATTACACACATTTTAGTAGGACCAGCCTCACTGACATAATCACAGTGAAGAACATCTGTGTTCATGGAAAGAATGAATATCTTTATAGAAACATTTCAAGTCACCAGTCGGGCAGTCCAGGGAAATAGTGCAATCTGCATTGGAGCAGAAGGGCAGAAGTCTGGATCTGACTTTTTTACCCAGGCATAACAGCACCTGTTTCACCTATATGCAGAACATTCTCTGGGTAAAAGTATCCTTCCCAGTTATGACACGGCACTGTATTCCCTTTATGTTCATCTGACTTTGTTTTTTGGCTCTTGAAATTTTCTTGAAAATTTGTCCCCAGGGTTTATGAGCAACTCCTCCTTGGTGAAGTCTTTTCTCCACTTTACTCCGCTTTCCCAAGTTGGGAAACCTGGCTTTTCCAATTCCCCAGTAGGGACTTTGGCTTCTGTTTTGCGGTCCATCACTTAGCAGGGTGCCCACCACAGGGTGTGCTCTGTAAATATATGGTCAATAGAAACAGAAAACTTACCTCAGTGACTGATACTTTTAGAAAGACTTTTTAAAACCTCTGAAGAAAATGTATACATAACTTTGTGAGGAGCTCAGCTGAACGGGAAAGTGCTAAATTATCAGGTGTTCAAGTAGCTAATCAAAGCAACAAATCCAAAATAAAAGTAACAATCAAACCTTTAATACCTTACTGTGATTGCGTAAACAAAAGCTAAAACCAGAGATTGTGCCTACTTGCCCCATCCATCTCCCCGACCCCTGCGAATTTGAACTGGTGCACAGGTGAGGGTCAGGGGGGATCAGCACAGATGTAGGATCCTTTCACTACCCAGGGAATTCTGAACAAGACTCCTACAACTTTATGGACCTGAGACAGCAGAGGGGTAGGTAAAAAACAGAAACAGGGCAGGGTTGGAGAGGGAAAGTACTGAGTCCTGAATTAGAGAGGAGAAAAGTATCTTCAATATTTTCCCCTCTTCCCCCTACTTCATAAGGAGACCTCTGGAGGTCCCAGATAATGAGACATGGGAACAAAAGTGCATAGGCAAAGAGTGCAAATATGTGGATATGCAAATTCACAGAAGGGACTTTGTCCTTGACTGTGACTTTCTGGTGTGAGGATGTACAGCTTTTCCCCATGAAGCCTGCTAGTAAAGCCTCTGTACTAGTCTAGTGTCAGGCCTGAAAAATCACACAGAGAATTTTTAACTAGTTTATCAGGCTCCTTACACTCAAAGTGAACTATTTAAATCTGCATAATTTTTTCACGGCCTCTGTGGGGGTGTTCTTTGTTTGGGACTTATTAATCTAGTTTTATTTGTCTTTAAACTTTCTTCTGGGTAGAAAAAATTATAATACACAGCGTTGACTATGAACATTTTCTTTACAAATGCACAAGGAAGAAGACATGCATCATTCTAGTTAACAATGTGTATATTTCTCCTTTATGAAACAACTTACATAATAGAATCCAGAATCTTTTACGATACTTTAAGGAAACAGGGCCTTCCTTAATAGAATTGCAACACTCAGTGTTCTGTAGCAAGCCATTCTCTCTTTCAGTGGTCCTTAGGTATATTAAAACACAAGCAAAGTATTTATTTATCTAAGCTTGATGCCTCTCCTAATAATCTCTTCTCCCTAATTTTGATAATAAAATATAATATTTTCTCTTTACAAGTTCATTATATAGAAAAATAGTACTGCAGCCCTGAAGACTAGAAGAAAGTAATTAGACAGACATGTACTGCTTTAAATATTCCAAGATGCATCTGGGATAAGTGATGGCTTAGTCACTCTTCACACTTTTCTGACACTCAAGATGATGCTTAGCTTGCACCTAATAAATAGTCAAGAATGCATAAATGAATGGATGAGCTCCCTCGTTTTGCTGGGTTGCGTGCCCATCATGAATCTCTCCAGGGAACAACTTTGCTCTGACATCCAGTGCCGTTATCACACAATTCTGCATGTTCTTCTCCCATTTTCTGTCCAGGTTGTAGTTGCAAATACAATATCCTGTAAAAAGGAGGGAAAAAACAAAAACAAAAACAAAACCTTGGCAGTTAGACAAAAAGCTGAGGGTGTTTCTACTTAGGAAGAAGCTATTTTATATTTGTTAAAAGCATGTATATAGAGGAAGAGAGATTTAGATTTGAGTTTCAGCTGTACCATTTCAGTTTTGCTACCAAAAATACCCAAAAAACAAAACAAAAAAAAATGCAAAAAAAAAAAAAAAAAGGTAAGCCACATATTTTTCTCTCTTCAAATGTTTTTGAGATTAAATAAATAATGAAAACAGAACTTCTGGTGAACTTAGAATTATAACTACTAGAATTCAGCATGATACACTCTAGTCAAAACCTCAATATGTACAGCATAGTGACTGTAGTTAAAAATACTTCATTTTGTACTTGAAATTTGCTAAGGGAGTAGATCTTAAGCATTTTCATAACACAACAAAGTAACTATGTGAGGTAATGGACATGTTCATTAACTTGTTGATCATTTCACAATGAATATGCAATATGTCAAATTATCACATGTATACATTAAATATATTCAGATTTATTTGTCAGTTACACCTCAAAAAAGTGAGGGAAAAAATAAGGGAAATTGATGTGCGGTATATTGGAATTCTCCCACCTCCACTTCTGTGCTGATTCCCCTGACCCTTGAGTAGTGCCAAGTTCCATGGGGGTGAAATGGCACAGGATGAGTCTGTTCTTCCTTTGGTTTTAGGGTCTTGCTTATACTGTTGCAGAAAGTGAGTAGTCATACCTCTCATTTTTGGCTTGTTGCTTTAACTGACTACTCTGCTGCCTGGCAGCTCAGCTCTTCTAGCTCAGCTGAGCTCCTGAGAGTCATCAGAATTTGAATTGAAAACCTCCTTTGTGCCAAATCAAGAAATATTTTATCTCATTTGAAACTTACATCTTCTTACAGAATAAGCAAGATTTACCCTCCTATCATATTATTTTACAGTTGAATCTACTCAACACCACAGGATGTCCCCCAAATCCAGAGGACCTGACCAGTGTTGGTTTGGAGACTGTGTCTGTGTTGCCCTAAATAGTAGCATTATAGACCCCATAATCCTAGGCAGTGGGGACAGCTTTGTTCAGCCTCATTATTGGTAAGGATTCCTGTCCCAATTTCTTGCAGTGAACATTCATCCCATGTTTGCTTTTCTTATTTCTTTTACCGTGAAGGCAACTAGCTCTTAGCTACCTGTGTTTGCTTTGCTGCTTCAATCTTCATTCTACCCTATTTTGTTTGTTTGTTTTGTTTTTGGTGAAGATCTTTTTCTTGGTTTTGAAAAGGGTTATGTCTTTTTTATTTTGTCTTTTATAGTTTGTTTTCCCTTAGAACATATTTATACCTATTTGTCAGTAATTTTTGTTGTTTTTATCTTTTGGTATTTAACAGTGGTGACTTTTGGACGATAGTTATCAGAACTACAACCTCCATATAATTAAAGTGTTGTTGAATTGAGAATTAGAAGCAAGCATATATTTTACTCATAATTCTTAATGAAGAACAATTAATGAATTTTTTTGTCTAAAACAATTATGTTTTTTTTTAAGTTGCAGTATAATTAACATACGATACCAGATTTATTTCAGGTGTACATCATAGTGATTTGATATATTTATGTATTACAGAATGATTCCCATAAAAGTCTAGTTACCATCTGTGGCCATGCAAAGTTATTATAATATTTTTGACTACAGTCCTTATGCTATACATGATAGCACCATGATTTACTTATTTTATAACTAGAAGTTTGTACCCCTTAATCCCTTTCAGCTATTTGCCCACCCCAACTGCTCTCCACTCTGGTAACCAAGAGTTTCCTTTATCTATAAATCTGTTTCTGTTTTGTTTGTTTATTTTCTTTATTCATCCAGTCTTTCAGTACACACTGAGCTTGCTTCCATATTTTGGCTATTGTAAATAATGCTGCAATGAACATAGGGGTGCATATATTTCTTCAAATTGGTGTTTTTATTTTTTTGGCTAAGTATCCAGAGGTGCAATTGCTGGATTAAATGGTAGCTCTATTTGTAATTTTTTGAGGAAATTCCGTAATGTTTTCCATAGTGTCTGCACCAATTTACATTCTCACCAACAGAGCATGAGGATTCCCTTTTATCCACACCCTGGCCAACACTTGTTATTTCTTATGTTAATAACCATTTTTTGATAATAGTCATTTTTTTGATAATAGCCATTCTGACAGGTGTGAGATGATACCTCATTGTGGTTTTGATTTCCATTTTCCTAATAATGAGTGAAATTGAGCATCTTTTCATGTGCCTGTTGGACACCTGTATGTCTTTTGGAAAAATGTCTATTGAAATTAGGTTGTTTGGGTTTTTTGATATTAAGTTGTGTAAGTTCTTTACATATTTTGGATGCTAACCCCTTTTTGTATATATTATTTGCAAATGCCTTCTTCTGTTCAGTAGGTTGCCTTTCCTTTATGTTGATGGTTTCCTTCACTGTGCAAAAGCTTCTTGGTTTGATATAATTTCATTTGTTTATTTTAGCTTTTGTTGCCTTTGCTTGAGGAGACTAGTCCAAAAAACTATTGCTAAGACCAATATTGCTTATGTTTTATGTTCACTGCTTATGTTTTCTTTTAAGAATTAGATGATTTCTGTTCTTACATCAAGTCTTTAACCCATTTATTTTTGTGTGTGGTATAAGAAAGCAATCCAGTTTCTTTTTCTTTCTTTCTTTCTTTTTTACATGTAGCTGTTCCGTTTTCCCAACACCGTTAATTAAAGAGACTGTCCTTTTCCCATCTTATATTCTTGCCTCTTTCATTGTGGATTAGTTGAGTGTATATGTGTGGATTTATTCCTGGGCTCTCTAGTCTATGTGTCTATTTTGTGGCAGTACCGTAATGTTTTGATTACTATATCTTTGTAGTATAGTTTGAAATCAGGGAGTGTGATACCTCCTGCTTTGTTCTTCTTCTTTTTCAGGATTGCTCTGACACTTGTGCCTTTTTTCTTATTGAGTAACTATAAATGTCAATTTTCAATACTACCTACTTACATTTTTTTCAGTCCCACCCATATACATTTCCAATATATTAATGTAAAAATATACCTTTTTAGGTTTTGTAACTTTAATAGCTTGATAACAAAGAAGAATCTTTTGAGGAAAAAGGAAATTTTATAATCAGAAGGAAACTTTACATATGTTAGGGTAATAAGAACTACCTAAGGAATTTTTTTAATCTAATTTCTGCTCATTCCATCCTATTAATTCTTTTTTTCCTAGAGTTCATTGGTCTCTAATACATTTCAATCAAGTTCATTACTGGCTAAATATGACTATAAGAATTTAAATTAGAGGGATGTCTGGGTGGCTTAGTCAGTTAAGCCACTGACTTAGGCTCAGATCGTGATCCCAGGATCCTGGGATGGAGTCCCACATGGGAAAAAAAAAAATCCTTGCTCAGCCGGGAGCCTGTTCCGCCCTCTGCCTACTCTGCCTACCACTCCTCCCTGCTTGTGCTCTCTCTCTCTCTCTGACAAATAAATAAATAAAATCTTTTTAAAAAGAAAAAAAAGAATATAAATTAGAGGAAAAAATACACAAACTCTAGCTTTAAATTTCAATGCTACACATTATTTTAAATCCCCAGAGAGATTAAAATGCATGCATAAAGGATTGTAACTCTTATGTTTTTGAACTCAGTTTTTAGATATTGTTTTGTGAGATATTTAGGCAGAGATAATAAAAATAAGTTAACCTTCAAAAATTCCTAGGGCACTATGCTCAATGAGAGAAATCAGACATGAAAAAATACATATTTCATGATTTTATTTATATGAGCTAACCAGGAAAGGCAAATCTTATAGAGAGAGAAAGTGCCCCATTACCTAGGATGAGGGGTGGAAATGACTAACTGGGCATAAGATTTCTTTTTAGGATGATGGGAATGTTCTAAAATTTGATTTTGGCAATATGTGGCCATGCCTTTAGAATTCTATTTACATGCCAGATTCATTGAATTGTTGAAACATGGCTATTTTGATAGAATAAAATTGATAGAAAATAGTTTAACATAAAAAGAAAACACATGCTTTATGGCTTTAGAGTGAGATGGACTTGGGTTCAAGTCACAGCTGAACCATCAACTGGCTGTCTGACCTTGAGCAATTTATTTCACTTCTCTGCACCTTAGTTTTCTCATCTCTAAAATGGAGGTAATAGAACCTTCCCTGTAATGATGAATTATAGCCCATTGAGATAAGGAAGGTAAATCTGTTGTATCTTTTCTTCTAGCATTCAGTTAATCATATACGATCTGCTTGAGATATTTGGCGTATCTCTCTCTAGGAAGATAAAACTGGCCTCTTGAACCCACATCTTTTTTTTTTCCTGTAATAAACATGAAGAGCTAGATCTAACTCTCCCTGTCAAATCTTACATATTTTCCTCAGTTTGCATTAGAAAGTTGCCAGCATTGTTTTCTAAGTTTAAAAAAAAAAAAAAGAAAGTTCTTCTGCCCTGTGAGGATGGAGATTGCACACCAGACTGAATATTAATACCAGAAGGGTTGAATTTTAATGCTGTTGTCCTTGTTGGCTACTGTTGAAATCTTACTTACAGAAAGGAGACAGCCATAGTATCCTATTAAAACTTAGCTACAAGTTGAACCGCTCAATGCCTCCTACTTACCTCTTTGTGAATACATTTGATGTAAGGGGTCCCTGAGAAATGAAAAGTGCTGAGACTCTAATTTAAAAATTTTGTTTCTCTTGGGCTAACAGACACTACAGTTAATTTCAACTGTTGGCAGTAAACAACTCCAATGTGAGGGCTATTAAGCAGCAATCATTTTAAGAAAGCTTCCAGGGTGACAAAGCCCATGGTGCCAGCGACTCATTGAAATGACGGAAGCCACAAATGCTAAGAAAGCCCAACTGAGCTCCATGGATTAATGAGATATAATCATGCAGTTCAGAGAACCAAAACTTCATAGCCTATTTTATTGGATGTGATTTTGTTAAGTGTGCCATTAAATTTGAAAGCAAGGCATTAGTTCGTCTTTGTCCCTGTATCTATGTGTTTCTGAATTAAAAAATAAAAAACATATTCAGTTGT
The DNA here is from genome assembly GCA_003697995.1 of Taxidea taxus jeffersonii. Lineage (NCBI taxonomy): Eukaryota > Metazoa > Chordata > Mammalia > Carnivora > Mustelidae > Taxidea > Taxidea taxus. Next base: position 106,097 of record RCUC01131380.1, read on the forward strand.
AAACTCTCAGGATGTTCTAATGTGAAAAAAGTGATACTCTGTTCCCTTGATGTTTCCACTACTGTTTCTCTTATAAAAACCCAAAGCGATTTTGTAATACAGACACTAAATTGATTCAGATATGGTAATGCTGCATTTTAATACTTTTTATCTTTTGTATACTCAGAAATATTAAAAATCAAACACTTCTAAGCACTTTTTCCCCCTATTCCCACAACGATACTTTAAACTGTGTGGTGGTTTCTAGGCAAGGTAATGTGGCTGCTTTGTGACATAGCCTTAGGCTGCAAATGCTCTGAGTCCTCTGATTCTATCCTTCAAAATCATTCAAACTGTCTCGGTGCTTTGTTGAGCAGCAGCACTGACTCTCACATTCAGACTCAACCATGTGAGCATCCCCAATAATTAGCAATCTTTCAACTTTTAAATAGCACATTGCCAACGACACTTAGAAATGCAGATCTTATTTTGGGTTACGTACAAACACTTCTGCTTTTCCAAAGACTGTAATGAGTCAGAATCCAAATAACAGATAGTAAGACAAAAAATGAAGTCAAAACTGAGCTGTCCTCAAGGATTATGTATAATATTGATTACATATTCATATTATCCTAGCAGTAACTGGCATCAGTTTGAAAAATTGAAATTATCTACATTTGATACTTATTGAGTTATTTTTCTGAGCATGTTTTGCAGAGCTCACTTTTTAGAGTATGGTACTGGAATATTATCTTTTGGATTTTTCTATTTTTGGAACCATGTAGAATACTGGGTTTGCATATATGCCTTAGAATAAACACATAAGTCAGAGTTAGAAGGAGTGCCCCTAATTATGGGTGTGCCTAAGATGGTGACCGTAAAAATGATAATGAAGGTGTATGGTTTATTTTTAATTACATTTTAAAAGACTATTTTTTTAGAGCAGTTTTAGGTTAATAACAAAATTAAGAGGAAGGAATAGAGATTTCCTATATAACCTCTACCCCCATGGGTACACAGCCTCCCCCATTACCAACATCACTTACCAGAATGGTACAATTTTTTTAAGAAAGGATAAACCTACATTGATACATCATAATCACACAAAATCTAGTTTAACTTTGAGTTCACTCTTGGAGTTATACAGTCTTGGATTGAACAAATGTATAAGGAAAAGTCATTATAATTTTATGGAGAGTATTTTCACTGCCTTAAAAATCCTGTTCTCTGTCTATTTACTTTCCACCCCCATGTGCAATGTTTACTTTTTATCAGACTGCAAACTATGAATTTTCTGTGAACCATCTTATTTAGACATTACAGCAAACTCTATTACAATTCATTGGGCATATTCTTTCTTTTGGAAGTGTTGCCCTGGTTTGGAGTAGATTGCAGAAATGGATGATAAAAACTAGTATGGTTATCACCAGGCTACCACCAGACACTGTTCTGCTTACATTTTTTTCTGTGTACAGAGCTAGGAATTAAATCATCCATATTAGGAAAAATAATAAATAAGAAGCAAAAGTATAATACTGAAAGAGAAAAAGCCTGGGTTTTGGCTTTCTGATGATTTTCTAGTTCTTGTCATTTATGAGGCTCTATTGTATTTGAATTACAGAGATATTTCAGCATGTTTCCTTTCCTTATACTTGTTTGAATCCTGTTATTTGCGATCCACAAAACCTTACCTGAAGCTAATATTTTGATTATATATATATATATAATCATATATATGTAAGTATATAAAGTGTATACACACACATGTACATAAATCTAACATTCTACCATCATTTTAGATGACTGAGATTTGTTTTCCAAAGTAGACTGCAGTTAATCAAGTGAGGAACTATAGAAAGACAAGAACAGCAACAGAATCAGAATGGTCAATATATCTAGAATGTATACACCATCCATTTGTTATTGCCTTTGGGATGCTGAATTAGTAATTCACCACCTTTTTTATGTCAGTTTCCTAAACTATCCAGCAGATATCAAATTATGTAAGTAGTTTCAATTGTGTTTAGATTTGTCAGAGAGTTATACAGAGGAATCTCAAGGATTGGGGCTGAAGGGGCCAAGTAGGTAAAAAGAGTGAATGCACGGGACCCTTTTGTCATCTGAAGGGCCCGGCTTTTGTACATACACACATACTCTCACACAGACTTATGACACTTGCACATAAACATGTATATGTCAATTCTGTGTGAAAATGAGTGATTCCCCTGCTTGACCTTGTGATCTTTAAAAATATGTTCTGTTATTAGCATTCTGTGATTTTCTGAAATACAAGTAAGTGCAGCATTCACATAACCCATATGATTGAGAAGAAAAGTTTTAAGGAACTAAACAGAGGCCAGTCCTCACCAGTGGGAATCTTTTAAGTTTAAATCATTTTGCTTCAGTTAGGAGCAGGCTTTGAAATTAGAGAGAGAAATCCAGGAATAGCTGGAGGGCTTGTTCAGGTCTTGAAGAAGTGTAAACCATCTAAGACCTGTGACCAGGAGTACTTCTGAAAATAAAAAAAAATGCTCTTTTTCTTTTGTCTTCAATTGACTTCAATGCATTTTTCTTCCAACTGAGACTTAGAATTGTTTCCTAACCATGAAAAGATATCATTAACTTTTTTTCCATATGTTTTAAAAGGCAATACAAACAGTGACAAAATAAAGAACAGTAGCTGCAGAGAGTATCTTGCGGTAAGATAGCAAGTATTTCTGTAAAATAATTAGACACTGAACAAATAGCTAAATGTCTTTTCTCCCTTTCAAACTTCATACTATTAAAAAATACTTAATACAATTACAACAATGAGAATAGTATAGGCCATTAAGAGAACGAGTTTTTTATTGGCAAAGAAAAAAAGAAGATAACATGGGGAGATAACATCCTGAAAGACAACAGATAGAAAGCCCCAGGAATGAGTCCCTTCACCAAAGCTGGCCACAACTGTCTAAAAAGAATTGAGAGAATGAGAAAACAAACCATGGACTGAGAGAATATTTGCTAAAGACACATCTGATATAGGACCATTAACCAAAATATCCAAATATCTCTTACAACTCAACAATAAGACTAACAAACCTAATAAAAAATGAGCCAGACTTTTACAGATACCTCACCAAAAAAGTGATGCAGGTGTCATATAAGCATATGAAAAGATGCTCTATGTCATATGACATTAGAGAAATGCAAATTAAAACAAGGATACCAATATGTACTGAGTAGAATGACCAAACTCTGGAAGACTGACGACACCAAATGCCAGTGAGGCTGTGGAGCATTGGGAATTCTGGTGGGACGCAAAATGGTACAGCCACTCTGAAAGACATTGTAGGAGTTTCTTGGAACACTAAATGTACTTTTACCATATGATCCAGCAAGCATTGCCCTTGATATTTTTATAGGAGTTGTTTTATTTATAATTGCCCAAACTTGACATCAACTAAAATGTCTTTCAGTAGATAAGTGGATAAATAATGTCCAGGTTTGTCCTTCCCAGAATATCATATAACTGGAATCATATAGTATGTAGCTTTTTGGGGTTCACTATTTTTCAGTTAACTGTAGATATTTGACTTTCCACTGTGTCTTTTTGGTTAAATTTAACAGTCCTTTCTAATGTTATAGTTTTAATTCAGTAGCTGTCTTCATGCTTCAAATAATTATGTCCAGATATTACTTATTATTATTATTTACATATTTATTGACTTTGTTTTAGTTATCTTTGGCTATCCAGTATCTTGCAAAACATTTTTAGAGCCCATTATATCATGTTAACATCTAGAGTTACCAACCTTATTAAGGTTCCTGAATAATTGTGTGAAATTTCTTGGAGTTTTCTAAAATTATTATTTTTTAACATTTGTTTAATCTAATTGAAAACATAAATGTAGCAACAGAGTTATTGAAATTTATATTTTTCTAAATGTGGCAGATTTATCTGCCTTTGAATTTATTTTCTCATTGTATTATGTCCAGCATTGTCAAATACTAAGTTTATACACATGTTAAAAATGATATATATACATACCACATATATGATAAAATTATACCTGTAATTTCAATTAAAGAGAAAGACTGAAAAATAAATAACTGAATAATCTATGGAGGCCATCAATAATCAAAGAAAGGTAGAATTAGACAAATTACCAAGTAGATAATTTTTAGAAAACAAATCCAGTGAATGATTGATTTGGATATTCTGCTTTTTACTCTTAAATATTGTGTGTAGTTGACCAGTTTCCCTTTGTCTTTACTAGAAAGCATTATAACTACACATTATTTGTCTACACTGGTTTCTAGATAGTAAAACTTCTAGTGCTATCTGTGGGAAAGACTGGAGGGAAGAGATGTGGACTCAAGGAGCACAATATTATACTATTCTCATAAAGATGTAGATTTATGAGTACATTTAGGAAAATATCTTCCAGAATGTAATTAATATGAAAAACATGATTATATTCTACTTATAAGAAGGTATCTGTTAAAGAAGAAGGTGGCAGAAATAATCAAAGGGTAATTTTGATTGATATCACTGTAGTACCTAATTTCTATGCCCCTGGATCCTCAGCAGCACTAGCAAGCCAACATAGACAAACTGAACACTCTTTTACATTCTGTCACTGAGAAAAAATGAAAACTGGTGAACTGAAACCGCATTGTTAGATGAAATAAGAAACTTCAGAGAAATGGTCATTCGACTAATGGACCATTCAGTAAATTAGTACAAATTGACCAGTTACTGAAGTGGCAAGAATGAACTTGTATTGATGGAAACTGGTCTAACAATCCCATAAACATAAACTCTTGGCACTTAAGTGGAAAGGAATTCATAGGGATGCAGAGGAGTACCACAAAATAAGATAGCCAATAAAAAGATATTGCTGTTATAAACTTCTATTCACCTAAATGGAAGACGTGAAATATATAAACCACATCCCACAAACTGAAAGAACTACAAAAAGACAGAGGTAGATTTTAAAAGGGCTCAATAAGAAACTCATAGATAAAGCTGTCAAAGTTTTTCCAAGGGTTCACAGGATTTAAACAACGTAATGAATAAAATTAGCCTAAAATATATTTTAGAACCTTGCATCCAAATAACAGTATACATTGAACATTGATACAACAAAGCCAGGAAATAGACTATAAAATAAGACACAGTTTGAAAAACATATTCTCTGACTCAAAATGGAATATAATAAGAAAATATTAAAGCCTAAATACCTCATGGATTAATAGAAAATTAGACTGGACACTGAAATATCTAGCAAAGAATGCCAGGAGAGGCATTATAAAACATATAAACTTGTATATTACAACACAACAGAGCTTAAAAGAAATTTTATAATTACATTCAATCCATTAATTAAAAAAGAATAATATTTAAAATGAGCTCAGTTTTTAAATAACAAAATAATTAGTATTAAAGTCATATAAATAAAAAGCAGCAAAAAAATATTGAAGTGGAATAAAATAGAGTCCAAAAATGTCAAAAGATGATTTTAGGAAACATCAGTAGATAGTTCTATAAGCAAAAGTGATAAAAAATAAATGGAGAAGCAAAACTGAACAAGATTGTGAGTAATATACCCACATTTCAGGCTAAGGATTAACATCTACAATAAAAAAAAATCTAATAAAAGTTTTAAGAAAAGTCTACAACTCAAACAAAAAAAAAATGAGCAAAGGAAAAAAAGTAGAAAACTTATATGTGGAATAAAAACCTTTTGAAAATAGGGCCTAGCAGAAATTGTTTGTGGGAGGGCAAAGTTTTTTGGAAAACCACCTTACCACCTTAAAGTGCTATTTTGTAGCTGTGCAAACACATATACACTAATTCAAATTACGAATATATGCTAGAGACATTTGACAAATTTAAATAAGGAAACATAAGGTTGCTCATTTCAGTTTTTTGTAATCATAAAATTTTGAAAAAGAATCTAAATATCCATTAGTATGAGAATGGTTAAATAAAATTTGGATATTCTTTTATTCATTCTGGGTAGTTTGCAAAGTTAATTTTGTTCATTCTAGACAGTTTTCAAAGTGAATAGTGTTACTTGAAACGTAAATTGTGAGAAAATACCATTTATGAAAATGTAATTAAAAATCAGGTGTTTCTTCACAGACATATGTAAATAGTTAAATGGCTTTATACATTCCAAATCATGATGGTGACTTTTAGGATGGATACATAAAAGAATAGGATTATGAACATAGTGTATAAATTTTTTTTTTATAAAAATCTGTATGGTATGATTCATTCTTTATAACGTTCTGTAAAAGGCAAAACTATGTGCACAGGAAAGATCATTGGTTGCCAGGGATGAGTAGGCAAAGCACAGAGGATTTTCAACACTATGGAAATACTCCGTTTGACGCCGTAGTAGCAAAACCTATGTAAACTCTGCCTTGGGGTGATAATGTGTCTGCGTAGGTTCACGTCTCTACCTTCCTGTCAGTTGTACTGTGTACCTGAAACTGACCTAGAAAAAATGAAGTTCTTTTTTTTTTTTTTTAAAGATTTTATTTATTTATTTGACAGAGAGAGCTCACAAGTAAGCAGAGGTAGTCAGAGAGAGAGAGGGAAGCAGGCTCCCTGCTGAGCAGAGAGCCCGATGCGGGACTCGATCCCAGGACCCTGAGATCATGACCCGAGCTGAAGGCAGCGGCTTAACCCACTGAGCCACCCAGGCGCCCCGAAAAAATGAAGTTCTTAAAAACACCTGAGAAATGAGAAAATATGGAAAACTAGTTAGGATGATATAATGTTTGGTTTATAATTTTGAATACGTGTGATTGATTTGACTGAAGTAGAAAGTAAATCAGCTCATGACTTCTGGTATTGACCATTGATCTTGCTGGCAATCCTATACTTTCTGGTCCTGACGATTACTAAGCTTGCTGCCTGAAGTGTTAAGGGGAGAGACCTGCACAGGAGCATTTGGCCTCATTTAGCAGATTCTGCAAGGGACTGGTGTTGACTCCCGCGCATGCGCAGTTGGGTAGGGCGTCTTTGCCTCACATCTGCATTCTGTAGCCAGATGATGAGCATGTGGATAAATAAACAAAAGCTCCTAACATAAATAAAGGTAAAAGATGAAGATACCTGGGTGGTTTTCTTGATGTTTTATGGTTTTTCAGTAGTTTGTTAATAAATAGGCCCATCTCCAGTGTGACCCTAAACTGCGATGATGAGGGTAAATCTGGGTGTATACAACACGGGGGAAAAAACAGAAAACCACAGTACAGGATGGTAGAGATTATGGTAAGAAGTAGAGCCAGAAGAAATTTCATGGTTTACTTTCTTCTCTTAACTGATACACTACTCTACTGTTAATGCAGTAGATATAAATAATATTTTTGATAATTTGCTATTTTAATATAGGTAATTTCATGTTTTTCTCTACCTCTGTGCATGTCTAATTACTGCATTACCATGAACTTGCCTGTTAAAAACCAATTACCTTCTTTTTTGCTTCATATAACATTCTTCATTTGCCCTTTTAATTATTTTAATGGTTCTATAGAGTAATGCAATTATAGGAAAAATGAGTACTTTAAAATCTGAAGTTTGTCATTGGAAAACTAGCATGAGACACATAACAAGAGAATTCTCAGTAGGAGATCAGATGAACTGAGGGAGGCTTCTGCTTAGCTGACAGTATTTAGGTTGTTGCCTGTTTTGTAATTTAAATTCCTCCCGCAGCTCTCTAAAGGACAGTAATTTAGATGTATCATTTAAACTTCTACTGTCACATTGTCTTCCCACAATTATTCAAGCTGAAGTAAAAAATTACTCCCTGGCTATTCTTAACCTGATATTTTATCAAATAAAGGGATATATGGATTGTTCTAGGGAGCATTTAAATAATAAATGAAAAGAATTCCAGATGCATACATTGTCCTTTAAAGTTAGAAAGGTTTCCTTCCTCAGAGGAGAAACTAAGATGCCAGGCCCTCTCCCTGTTGACTTATTGGTGTCACCAAAAGGAACTAAATTGTTGTACAAATACAAAGAAAATAGATACATAATCCTCGTGTGAATTATTCATGTTCAGTATATGTATCACACAGTTTCCGTTGAAATGTAAAGAACTATATGGAGATAAAGACATACACAGCCACATTAACAAACATTTTTTACCTTTAAAATATTTCATCATAAGACAAGTAGGAATAATTAAGAGTTTAGAAATGGGAATCTTATGAAGGACCAGTCTGGCTCTCACTGGTAAGTGTAGGAACTTGAAATAAAAGTAATTTGTGCGCTCACCTAATACACCAGTTAGCTCAGGAATTGATAGTTTCTGTAAAGTTTTCTCTCTTGTGCTTTTTTCTTCTTTCTCCTCCTTTAACATCAAAGGTTAGTTAATTAATAATAAGGTCCAAAATAAACATCTTCCATCAATTTTTTAAAATAATTATTATTAAGTTATTACCTCTCATTTTACTCCCTCAGAAAACATTTATTTCCAAGAAACTTTGGAAAAGATAACAGCAGTTTTTCATCAGACTAACACAGCTCATAAGACCTGGTGATTAAATTCTACTTGCCTTTTCTTTTCTTTTTTTTTTTTTTTAAGATATCAGCATAACATAAATTGTATGTTATATTCATCATCAATTTCTTCAGAGACATACCAGGTATCCTTGCAAACAATTAGGGGTTTGAAATAACTGTACATAGATTAGAATCTCAGTTCCCTCAATTTCTTTCCCCATGATCATTTGCAATAATTTCTTCAACGACATTTTAGAGTAAAAAAAAATTTTTTTCTGTTTATAATCTCATATTTTTAATTGAGGTAAAATTGACGTATAACACTATATTAGTTTCAGATCCACACCATAATGATTCAATATTTAAATACATTGCAAAATGATCACCAAAATATGTCTAGTTTACATCCATCATACATAGTTTCAAATTTTTTTTCTTATGATGAGAACTTTTGAGATCTACTCTATTAGCACTTTTTAACTATGCAATACAGTATTATTAACTATAGTCACCATGCTTACATTTCTTCCCCATGACTTTATTTTATAACTGGAAGCCTGTACTTTGACCCCTTTCACACATTTTCTCCCAGTCTTCACCCTCACCTTTGGCAACCATTAATTTGTTCTCTGTATCTAAGTCTGGCTTTGTTCTGTTTTGTTTGATTCCATGTATAAATGGGATCATATGGTATTTGTCTTTCTCCATCTGACTTATTAGACTTAAAATAAGGCCCTCAAGGTCCATTCATGTTGTTGCAAATGGTAAGATTTCATTCTTTTTAAGGTCTGAATAGTATTTGTACATACATATTATTTTCTTTATCCACCCAACACTTAGGTTAAATACCTTGGCTATAATAAGTAATGCTGCAATGAACATAGGAGTGCATATATCTCTTCAAATTGGTGTTTTCGTTTTCTTTGTGTAAATACCCAGAAGTAGAATTGCTGGTATCAGCAACAGAATTGGCAGTGGAATCAGATGATGGTTCTATCCGTAATTTTTTTTTTTAATTTAAGCTTTATTTAAACATATAATGTAACCCCACCACCCTCTCCCAACCCCTCTCCCCCCCACCCCCCTCAGTTTGTTTTATGACATTAAGAGTCTCTTTTGGTTTGTCTCCCTCCCGATCCCATCTTGTTTCATTTTTACTTTTCCTACCACCTTAACTCCCACCCTCCTTGCATCTCCACTTCCTCATATCAGGGAGATCATGTGATAGTTGTCTTTCTCCAGTTGACTTATTTCGCTAAGCATAATACGCTCTAGTTCCATCCATGTCGTCGCAAATGGTAAGATTTCATTTCTTTTGATGGCTGCATAGTATTCCATTGTATATATATACCACCTCTTCTTTATCCATTCATCTGTTGATGGACATCTAGGTTCTTTCCATAACTTGGCTATTGTGGACATTGCTGCTATAAACATTCGGGTACACGTGCCCCTTTGGATCACTACATTTGTATCTTTAGGATAAATACCTAGTAGTGCAATTGCTAGGTCATAAGGTAGCTCTATTTTCAATTTTTTGAGGAACCTCCATGCTGTTTTCCAGAGTGGTTGCACCAGCTTGCATTCCCACCAACAGAGTAGGAGGGTTCCCCTTTCTCCACATCCTCGCCAGCATCTGTCATTTCCTGACTTGTTCATTTTAGCCATTCTGACTGGTGTGAGGTGGTATCTCATTGTGGTTTTGATTTGTATTTCCCTGATGCCCAGTGATGTGGAGCACTTTTTCATGTGTCTGTTGGCCATCTGGATGTCTTCTTTGCAGAAATGTGTTATGTCTTCTGCCCATTTCTTGATTGGATTATTTGTTCTTTGGGTGTTGAGTTTGCTAAGCTCTTTGTAGATTTTGGATACTAGCCCTTTATCTGATATGTTGTTTGCAAATATCTTTTCCCACTCTGTCAGTTGTCTTTTGGTTTTGTTGACTGTTTCCTTTGCTGTGCAAAAGCTTTTGATCTTGATGAAGGCCCAATAGTTCATTTTTTCCCTTGCTTCCCTTGCCTTTGGCGGTGTTCCTAGAAAGAAGAAGCTGCGGTTGAGGTGGAAGAGGTTGCTGCCTGTGTTCTCCTCAAGGATTTTGATGGATTCCTTTCTCACGTTGAGGTCCTTCATCCATTTGAGTCTATTTTCGTGTGTGGTGTAAGGAAATGGTCCAATTTCATTTTTCTGCATGTGGCTGTCCAATTTTCCCAACACCATTTGTTGAAGAGGTTGTCTTTTTTCCATTGGATATTCTTTCCTGCTTTATCGAATATTAGTTGACCATAGAGTTGAGGGTCTATTTCTGGGCTCTCTATTCTGTTCCATTGATCTATGTGTCTGTTTTTGTGCCAGTACCATACTGTCTTAATGATGACAGCTTTGTAGTAGAGCTTGAAGTCCAGAATTGTGATGCCACCAACTTTGGCTTTCTTTTTCAATATTCCTTTGGCTATTCGAGGTCTTTTCTGGTTCCATATAAATTTTAGGATTATTTGTTCCATTTCTTTGAAAAAATTGGATGGGATTTTGATAGGCATTGCATTAAATGTGTAGATAGCTTTAGGTAGCATAGACATTTTCACAATATTTATTCTTCCAATCCATGAGCATGGAACATTTTTCCATTTCTTTGTGTCTTCCTCAATTTCTTTCATGAGTACCTTATAGTTCTCTGAGTATAGATTCTTTGCCTCTTTGGTTAGGTTTATTCCTAGGTATCTTATGGTTTTGGGTGTAATTGTAAATGGGATTGACTCCTTAATTTCTCTTTCTTCTGTCTTGTTGTTGCTGTAAAGAAATGCGACTGATTTCTGTGCATTTATTTTATATCCTGACACTTTACTGAATTCCTGTACAAGCTCTAGCAGTTTTGGAGTGGAGCCTTTTGGGTTTTCCACATATAGTATCATATCATCTGCAAAGAGCGATAGTTTGACTTCTTCTTTGCCGATTTGGATGCCTTTAATTTCTTTTTGTTGTCTGATTGCTGAGGCTAGGACTTCTAGTACTATGTTGAATAGCAGTGGTGATAGTGGACATCCCTGCCATGTTCCTGACCTTAACGGAAAAGCTCTCAGTTTTTCTCCATTGAGAATGATACTTGCAGTGGGCTTTTCATAGATGGCTTTGATAATATTGAGGTATGTGCCTTCTATCCCTACACTTTGAAGAGTTTTGATTAGGAAGGGATGTTGCACTTTGTCAAATGCTTTTTCAGCATCTATTGAGAGTATCATATGGTTCTTGTTCTTTCTTTTGTTAATGTGTTGTATCACATTGATTGATTTGCGGATGTTGAACCAACCCTGTTGCCCTGGAAAAAATCCCACTTGGTCATGGTGAATAATCCTTTTAATATACTGTTGGATCCTATTGGCTAGTATTTTGTGAGAATTTTTGCATCTGTGTTCATTAAGGATATTGGTCTGTAATTCTCTTTTTTGATGGGATCCTTGTCTGGTTTGGGGATCAAGGTGATGCTGGCCTCATAAAATGAGTTTGGAAGTTTTCCTTCCATTTCTATTTTTTGGAACAGTTTCAGGAGAATAGGAATTAATTCTTCTTTAAATGTTTGGTAGAATTCCCCTGGGAAGCCATCTGGCCCTGGGCTTTTGTTTGTTTGGAGATTTTTGATGACTGTTTCAATCTCCTTACTGGTGATGGGCCTATTCAGGTTTTCTATTTCTTCCTGGTTCAGTTTTGGCAGTTTATATGTCTCTAGGAAAGCATCCATTTCTTCCAGATTATCGAATTTGTTGGCATACAGTTGTTCACAATATGTTCTTATGATTGTTTGTATTTCTTTGGTGTTGGTTGTGATCTCTCCTCTTTCATTCATGATTTTATTTATTTGGGTCCTTTCTCTTTTCTTTTGGATAAGTCTGGCCAGGGGTTTATCAATCTAATTAATTCTTTCAAAGAACCAGCTCCTAGTTTCATTGATTTGTTCTATTGTTTTTTTGGTTTCTATTTCATTGATTTCTGCTTTGATCTTTATTATTTCTCTTCTCCTGCTGGGTTTAGGCTTTCTTTGTTGTTCTCTCTCGAGTTCCTTAAGGTGTAGGGTTAGGTTGTGTATTTGAGACCTTTCCTGTTTCTTGAGATAGGCTTGTATCGCTATATATTTTCCTCTCAGGACTGCCTTTGTTGTGTCCCACAGATTTTAGACCATTGTGTTTTCATTATCATTTGTTTCCATGGTTTTTTTCAATTCTTCTTTTATTTCCTGGTTGACCCATTCATTTTTTAGAAGGATGCTGTTGAGTCTCCATGTATTTGTGCTCTTTCCAAATTTCCTCTTGTGATTGAGTTCTAGCTTCAGAGCATTGTGGTCTGAAAATATGCAGGGAATGATCCCAATCTTTTGATACCTGTTGAGACCTAATTTATGGCCCAGGATGTGATCTATTCTGGAGAATGTTCCATCGACACTAGAGAAGAATGTGTATTCTGTTGCTTTGGGGTAGAATGTTCTGAATATATCTGTGATGTCCATCTCGTCCATGTCATTTAAGACCTTTATTTCCTTGTTGATCTTTTGCTTGGATGATCTGTCCATTTCAGTGAGGGGTGTGTTAAAGTCTCCAACTATTATTGTATTCTTGTCAATGTGTTTCTTTGATTTTGTTATTAATTGGTTTATATAGTTGGCTGCTCCCATGTTAGGGGCATAGATATTTAAAATTGTTAGATCTTCTTGTTGGACAGACCCTTTGAGTATGATGTAGTGTCCTTCCTCATCTCTTATTATAGTCTTTGGCTTAAAATCTAATTGATCTGATAGAAGGATTGCCACCCCAGCTTTCTTTTGATGTCCATTAGCATGGTAAATTGTTTTCCACCCCCTCACTTTCAATCTGGAGGTGTCTTCAGGTCTAAAATGAGTTTCTTGTAGGCAGCATATGGATGGGTTTTGTTTTTTTATCCATTCTGAAACCCTGTGTCTTTTGATTGGGGCATTTAGCCCATTTACATTCAGGGTAACTATTGAGAGATATGAATTTAGTGCCATTGTATTGCCTGTGTGGTGATTGTTACTGTATAATGTCTCTGTTCCTTTCTGGTAATACTTTTAGGGTCTCTCTTTGCTTAGAGGACCCCTTTCAATATTTCCTGTAGAGCTTGTTTGGTGTTTACAAATTCTTTCAGTTTTTGTTTGTCCTGGAAGCTTTTTATCTCTCCTTCTATTTTCAATGATAACCTAGCTGGATAAAGTATTCTTGGCTGCATGTTTTTCTCGTTTAGTGCTCTGAATATATCATGCCAGTTCTTTCTGGCCTGCCAGGTCTCTGTGGATAAGTCGGCTGCCAATCTAATATTTTTACCGTTGTATGTTACAGACTTCTTGTCCCGTGCTGCTTTCAGGATTTTCTCTTTGTCGCTAAGACTTGTAAATTTTACTATTAGATGGCGGGGTGTGGACCAATTCCTATTGATTTTGAGGGGTGTTCTCTGCACCTCCTGGATTTTGATGCTTGTTCCCCTTGCTATATTAGGGAAATTCTCTACAATAATCCTCTCCAGTATACCTTCTGCTCCTATTTCTCTTTCTTCTTCTTCTGGAATCCCAATTATTCTAATGTTGTTTCATCTTATGGCATCACTTATCTCTCGAATTCTCCCCTCGTGGTCCAGTAGTTGTTTGTCTCTCTTTTGGTCAGCTTCTTTATTCTCTGTCATTTGGTCTTCTATATCACTAATTCTGTCTTCTGCCTCATTTATCCTAGCAGTAAGAGCCTCCATTTTTGATTGCACCTCATTAATAGCTTTTTTTATTTCAACTTGATTAGACTTAATTCTTTTATTTCTCCAGAAAGGGCTTTTATTTCTCCTGACAGGGTTTCTCTAATATCTTCCATGCCTTTTTCGAGCCCGGCTAGAACCTTGAGAATCGTCATCCTGAATTCCAGATCTGACATATTACCAATGTCTCTATTGATTAGGTCCCTAGTCTTCGGTCCTGTCTCCTGCTCTTTTTTTGTGGTGAGTTTTTCCGCCTTGTCATTTTGTCCAGATAAGAATCCGCTGTTCTTCTTGTTAAGTGAACTTGGTCTTGGCTGGATTTCTTTGATCTTCTGGGGGAGGGGCCTGTTGTAGTGATTCTCAAGTGTCTTTGCCCCAGGTGGAATTGCACTGCCCTTACCAGGGGCCGGGCTAAGTAATCCTCTCAGTTTTGCTTTTGGGAGCTTTTGTTCCCTGAATGCTTTCTGTAGAGTTCCGGAGGACAGGAATGACAATGGCGGCCTCCCAATCTCCGGTTCAGAGGAGCCGAGAGCTAGGGGCCCCAGTCTTCAGTGCACCTTCAGAGAAAAGCGTTTAATCCCTCCGGTCTCCCCAGCCCCCGTTTGCACTCGGAGACCGCGCGCCCGGAGACCGCGCTCAGAGAAAATCGTGCGTAAGCAGTCCCGTCTCACTGGCTTCTGGGAGCGCTCCGAGCTCACCCAGCCTGTGACCAAGCGTCTCTGTCTCTGGCAGAGTCCCACCTGGAGTCTCTGAACCCCGTAGATCTCTGAGCTCTCCCGGGTCGGAGTCTCCCCGGAACTTGTGGGGACCCCTCGCACAGAGCACCGGCCCGTGCCACAGAGCACCGGTCCGTGTCACAGACCACTAGGAAACCTCGGTTCTGTCTCCGCAGCCGGCTTCCCCGCTCTAATACCTGTGAGCTCTGCGACACTCAGACACCCCCAATCCTTCTGTGACCCCGCGGGACCTGAGTCCACGTTGTCCCCGTGAGGTCTTCACCCCATGAGGTCTTCACCCCAGTTTAGCCTCTGGAGTGATGTCCCTCCGTGGAGCAGACTTTTAAAAGTCCTGATTTTGTGCTCCGCCGCTTGCCGGGAGCTGGCCCCTCCCCCTGGGGTCTATCTTCCCGTCGCGTTGGATTCACTTCTCCGCTGGTCCTACCTTTTAGAAAGTGGTCGATTTTCTGTTTCTAGAATTGTTGTTTTTTTTCTCTTTGATCTCCTATTGGATTCATAGGTGTTCGGAATGGTTTGATAGGCTATCTAGCTGATCTCCTGCTGTCTGATGTCGTCTCAGCCTGCTACTTCTCCGCCATCTTGACTCCTCCCCCGTATCTGTAATTTTTTAAGGAATCTCTGTGCTGTTTTCCAGGGCAGCTACAACCAATTTACAGTCCCACCAAAGGTGTACAAGTAATTCTTTTTCCTCCACATCCTTTCTTGTTTTTTTAATATAACTATTCTAACATGTATGAGGTGATATCTCATTGTGCTTCTGATTTACATTTCCCTGATGATGAGTGATGTTCAGTATCTTTTTATGTATCTGTTGACCATCTAGATGTCTTCCTTGGAAAAATGTCTATTCAGATCTTCTGCCCATTTTTTAATGGAGTCATGTTTTTTTGGTTATTGAGTTGTATGAGCTCTTTATATATATTGAATGTTAACCCACTAGCAGATATATGCTTTGCAAATATTTTCTCCCACTCAGTAAGTTGCCTTTCATCTTGTTGATGGTTTCCTTTTTTGTGAAGAAGTTTTTTAGTTTATTGAAGGCCACTTGTTTATTTTTGCTTTGTTTCTCTTACCCTTGGAATCAGATCAAAAAACATCACTAAGACCAATGTAAACAAGTTTACCAATTATGTTTTCTTCTGGGAGTTCTATGATTCCAGGTTTAACATTCAAGCCTTTAATCCATTTTGAGTTGATTTTTGTGTATGGAATAAAATAGTGGCCCACTTTAACTTTGTGTTGCTGTCTGGTTTTCTGAACACCATTTGTTGAAGAGACTGTCCTTTCCTCATTGCATATTCTTGGCTCCTTTGCCATACATTAATCGGCCATATGTGTCAATTATATAAGAAGCCTTAAAGCATTATTTAAGATTATGTGTTAATTACTAATAAATAATTATTAATCACCTGGTGAAAATAAGAACTCACTCAAAACAGTATATAGTACCATGACTGCTATCTTTCTGTTATTTTCATTTCAATCATTTTACCCCATTAGTGAAGAGTTACTTGTTTGCCTTTTTCATGGATGATTTCCTCAATCCTTAAGACTTGGTATCCATATAATATTACAATTGCATTACCTCTTTTGCTTTAAAAAATAATATATCCAGGGTGCCTGAGTGCAGTCGGTTAAGCGTCTGCCTTCGGCTCAGGCTTAGGTCATGATTCTGGAGTCCTAGAGATTGAGCCCCACATCTGACTCCTTGCTCAGCAGGGAGTCTGCTTCTCCCTCTGCCCCTTACCCCACTCGTGTTCTTGCTCACTCTCTCTGTCTCTCTCTCAAATAAATAAATAAAATCTTAAAAAAAGAAAACAACTAAGATACCTGCTTTGCCTGTAATATGATTCGCTAGCTCATCTACCTGGTTCATTGAAAAAATGTTAATATGTGATTACATATGATGTCATCTCTTTTCTAGATACTTGGAATCTTCTATTAAAATAGAGACGTTCTGGGTCATTTAAGTGTTAGGAATTTGGGGGATTACTTCTTTGGAGCATATATTTAAATTTCCCTATGTGTAATATAAGTCGTAACTAGTTATTTTTTTAAAGTCCCATATTGCTGAAGAAAATATTTCTTATTCCTGAATAATATCCCATATTGCTGAAAAAAATACAGAAGCAGCTGGCTGGTGAGGTTCATATATCCCACAAATACCTTCCATCTCTACGGTTGGTGATTCAAATGGGACATAAAGATGTTAGTACATATGTGTTACCGCTAGAATGTTTTAAATTTGTCTCAAAATCTATCTCATGGGCTCTGTTCACATATTGACAGTTTGTTAATGCCCCAAGTTGTCCCTGAAAAGTTGAGTCTAATGTGTGGCAGGAAGAAACACACTTAAAACACTACTACTTTTCCTTTAAAAGAGTTGATAATGCAACTGATTATCTGAATTAGGAAGATTGTGGGATGGTATTGGATAATAAATATTCAGGATTAAATTCAGAAATTAACCTTAAGTAGACTCAATTCAATTTTATTCTTCTTAAATTGTTATAGTATATGAAAACTTGATACCGGTCATTTTAGGAATATTGGTTTGCTATAAATATATCTGTAAGAAAATATATCTACTTCTCAATCTTATAAAAGACAAGAAGTACTTTATAGATTTGACATCCTCATCACTGAGTAGTACTGGGACTCAAGAATACTCTTACATATTATATTCCTACAGAAACAGTAGGCTTATGAGAGCATCGAAATTATATCATACCAGTCTTTTATCTACTAAATAACTTTTGGCTAGGAAGGTGTGTGTTTTGTGTTACAGTTGCAGAATTGTGAAATTCCTACATATGTGTGGGTTTTGTTTATCTGTATTTTTCTCTATAATTTGACTATATTTTAGCTAATGTGTATTTATGAGTCTTTTAAAATAATACTTGTATACTCTTTTCTTAGTACAAATTTTCCCACTTAATAATTTTGATTTGGGTTTATTTTTTTAATATAGGTCTCGAAACACAAGAATTTTGGAGGAGAGGAGATTGCTCTTTTACAGGTGCCTCTCCTTCCATCCATTAATTTCCACTTATTCTGTGAAGTTGTGCTTAGTTTCTATTTCTTAACACAGTACATAATTTCAAGGGAAGCTTTCTCATTTTTAATAGATCAGCTTAATGTGTGACTATAGTGATTATGGAGGTTGGCAGTTATTATCACCTTTAGTTATATTTTTTATTTGTGATGTTTTTGTTACTTTTTTCAATATCTTGATTTTGCAGAATTGATAAAGTCCTTTTCATATACATTTTTTAATGATTTATAGAATATACACTTTATTCTCCCCATAGCACAGTCAACATTTTAGCAAAAATATGTTGATCTCTAATTAAAATTGATCAGAATCTTTGACTTCTTGTAGAATAAGAAAGAAATCAAAATGGAATGATTTCTCTTTGAACTTCTCTCTTCCTTTGCTATGTTGTTTATATCTATACTTTCAACTCCAGTTTGTTTTGAATAGAAAATTTGCATTTGTATTACTTAATATTTACTATAAATTATCATTCATATCTTCTGATTTGCTGAGTGAATTTCTTTGTTTGCCATAGCTGCTTCTCCCTTTTTTATTTCTGGATTAACTTTTCTACTGAATTAAATTTTCAAATTAATGAATGACAGTCTCTAGTAATCCTTTCACTGGGGGTCTGTAAGGAGTAAATTTCTGCATCATTTGCACTCATGTTGACAGTGTGTCCTTCCACTCAGATAACAGTAGAGAGTAACTGTGTTCCAATTTAATGTTGTTTTCCACTGAACTTTGAAGCTATGACTCCAGTCTTTATTCCTGTTTATAAAACATCTCTATCAATTTGATTGTCATACTTTTCAGATCTATATTTTATCTTTGATTGATTTTCATATTTGTCTTTGTATTTAATGTTCTGCAATTTCAGTATGGCTTGGCTATGTGGTGGTTTTTCTAAAATTTACTTAACTCACTACTATAACTTCATAATGCTTTTAGCCAAGGAATTCAAACATTATATGGTGCTAGAAAATATTCAATCATAATATTCCTTCATCTTCACATAGTCTCCAAATATTCCCTCCCCTTCTTCTCAGTATTCCCTCCTTTACTTCCTTTAGCTCTGTGGTAGAGCTAGCTATTCATTCTAACCACAGTATCTCTCCACCTATTTGTTATATTTTCCATTTATATCTCTACATGCTTCATTTCCAACTATTTATATTTATTCTCCAATTTACTAATTCTTTTTTTGGCTGTGTTGTATCTATTATTTATTCTGTTCATCAGTTGTTTGTGGGTGAATTTTTATTTAAAGACATGAATGTTACCATTTCCCAAGTTATTTTTTTATAGCTATTATTTCTTATTCATGTATTTTCTTTCATTGTATAATGAATCACCAAAACTTATCAGCTGAAAACAACATAAATATTTTTTTTCACAGTTTCATAAGCCAAGAGTCCAGGCATGGCTTAGCTGGACTCTCCTCCTGTCTTAAAAGGCAGTAGCCAAGGTATGGACCAACCTGTATTTTCTTCTGGTGACTTGTCTGGAGAAGAATATTCTTCCAAGTTCATTTAGGTTATTGTCAGGATTCATTTCCCTGTGACTCTGTAAATGAGGGTCCTGGATTCTCCTTACTGACATTGGCTTAAGGCCAGCGACCATCAGATTCTGAAGGCTACCATGGTTCCCTGCCATGTGGTCCTCCCACAGACCCTCTTGCCACAAGGAAGCTTGTTTCTTCAGGGCCATCAGGAGAATCTATCTCTCCAGTGACTAAGAGTCTTACATAACAAACACAGTCATGGGAGTGACATACCATTATCTTTGTCAGATTCCACCTGCCCTCCAGGGAAAGGGAGTATACTAAAGTGTGACTCACTGGGTGTGACCTACAATATCCTCACCACATTATTTAATACAGTCCCTTATTCCTTTTCATTTTAATATTTTTTTAAAAATCAGAATAAAATGAATATAATAATAGTGAATATATAACCATGAATCTAGCCTGGTCTGTATTCATCTTTATCCTAGCACAGTAACACTATTTTTTTACTGAGGAAAGGACCTGTAAAAAAATGACAAGAACTCGGGACGCCTGGGTGGCTCAGTTGGTTAAGCAGCTGCCTTCAGCTCAGGTCATGATCCCAGCGTCCTGGGATCGAGTCCCACATCGGGCTCCTTGCTTGGCAGGGAGCCTGCTTCTCCCTCTGCCTCTGCCTGCCACTTTGTCTGCCTGTGCTCGCTCTCTCTCTCTCTCCAACAAATAAATAAATAAAATCTTAAAAAAAAATGACAAGAACTCATAACAACCATAAATACTGTCTCACTGGACACTTTAACTTTTATAGAAAAAAGAAAATGTTCCTTAGTACTTATATATCTATTTAGTTGAACTATTTTAGAACCCTGTTCACTTGCTTGGTCAAAGTTTCTATCGTCATTTAAGAAAATCCAGACTTCCTATCTCTCATGGGGCTTACTTTAATCCCTTTGCTTGTGTATTGCCTATGTAGACTGATCCTTATTCTCTACTCTCTAGTGTCCCTGGCTTTATCCTTCTGTCCATGTCCCTATTCATTGCTTCTCAGAGTCATTATGGTACTTACTGTCTGTCTTTTTTTTTAATAAGTGTGGCTGTGTGTTTTACAGTACATTTTTTATCTCTTTTACCTAGCATTTCTTTGAATTAAGAGAAAACGTGGGTAGCTGTGCTATAGGTAGCTTTGGGAAATAAAAAGAAAGAACGGCTCTAAAATGAAGGGATAGGCAAAATCATTATTATAGAGTATTTCTTTTTTATTCTGATATTCAACATTACTAAATCCACGTTGTGGGGCTTCTCAGGTGATGTCTGGACAAACTACGACCATTTCAGGTAACTGTAAATCCATCACAGCTTCTAAGATGTTTTGAAGAAATCCTCTTGCAATTCAGTCTTGCTGAAAGACTGATGTTACCAGTAGCATTCGAACAAGAATGTGAGAATCATTTCAGACCCTGTGGCTGTGGCCGTAATATTGCTATGTAAGATGGAACAGTGTATTCATTAATGGTCTGCTCTATAATCTTGAATAGTGAATGAATTGGAAGGTCCATCATCTGCTATCTATAGAAGTGGCCATGTATTAAACAATGGCTGCTAGATGAGTAGGCAATCTGTAATTTTGCTATCTGAGCAGCAGAGGTTACTAACAACAGAGTATCAGAGAGAAAGAAAAGATGGGATAATAAAAGTTGTGTCTTCATTACAAATTTGCTGTAAGTGAGGGGAACCCCTTAGCAACTTCAGCAGATATTCAGAAGACCCCAGAAGACCTAATGTTGTCAGCAAAGAAAAATAAGATTGTTTCAACCTTCCTGCCCTGAGGCTGCTCTTTGGTTCATAGGAGCACACCACCATTCCCCTGAGATGCATGATAACATCCACTGGTGATGAGGGATCCATAAAAATGCATTCTTGATAGTAAGCAACACCAGGTTAAAGTTGCCTGGGTGTTTGTGCAAATATATTGGACTCCAGTTTGTACATCTTGGTTTAAATAAAGAGGAATCTAGTTACAATCAGAACAAATTTCATTAATTACATTAGATATCACTATCAAAATATTCCTGTTTATTCAATAAAAGAGAAATATTTCTATGCTGAAAAATAATGGATGTGGAAGGTTGTACATAATTTTTGTTTTTGTTAATAAAGGGAAATGAAGATTGTTTTTCATTTGAATATTTCAAAATACAGTTGACAAAATGGTTTTAAATATTTTATTCAATAGTATATACCCAAATTGCAATTCCTTAAAAGTTTTATACTTGGGTTTTAACCAATATCTATTGAAAACTTTAATTGTCCTAGGAAACAATGCGCTTATATTTTAAAGAATTTAGCTTTACTCATATTTTATGTCTTGCCTGGTGAATGGTACTTTTCTTTCCAGCTAATGACCTAGCTAGCCTAGGAATAAGTTTTAACACCAGCTGGAGAAAAAAAAAAAGTTTACTTTCAAAAAATGGGGAAAATAGCCGTTTTTAGCGTAAAATATTTCTCATAATGATGCTCTTCTGTCATGGGACTCTCTCATGAGAGATGTATTCTTTGACAATAATCGTGCAATGGAAGAGATTAATTCATTATGCAAAAATTAGCATTACTCCTGCAGCAGCACTCCACCACTTATGTCTAAGTTCAAAATATCCCATCACAAGTCAAAACATCCTATTTCCATCTATCTACCCTTAACAGAACTTAAAAGGCAGGAAAGACAAATAGCTCTGTGTATTTACAATGCATTGATTAGTTATTGAAGAAAATGCTCTATTTTTTTGGTACCACAGAAATTTTCATATTTCAGAGCAATAGAGCATAAAGAGATTTGGGATGAATGAAGAATATGTTTCTTTTGCATCATAAGAGAAAGGTTTTTGTTAGAGCAAGTACAAAGATCTCAAACTGACTCCTGTAAAATTATCTTTGCCTGCACAGTCTTTGAATGTACATTTTCCAGATTTTCAATATATTAACATGTTTCAAAAGACAAAAGAGTTCAGTAACATAATTTCATTGTATTTTGTTTTCCTGAAATTGAATGAAGCAGTGGTTATTAATTTTTTTATACATGTTTTTTGTTTCAAATCCAAACTATTTGTTAGAGGCCTAGTCATTCATTATTTGTTTCTTCACTTTCTCTTCCTCCTCCTTCTTTTTTGAAGATGTATTTATTTATTTTAGAGAAAGCACAAGTAGGAGGGACAGAGGGAGAGAAAATCTCAAGCAGAATCATCGCTGAGCTCAGAACTCAATGAGGGGTTTGATCTCATGACCCTGAGATCACCACCCAAGGCAAAAACAGGAGTCAGATGCTGTGCCACCCAGGTGCCCCTTCTTCTTCTACTTCTTCTTCTTCTTCTTCTCCTTCTTTTTCCTCTTCCTCCTCCTCCTCCTCCTCCTTCTTCTTCTTCTTCTTCTTATTATTATTATTATACTGCTACCTGTAGCAGTGTTAGAACGTTGAATACCCTTACTCACTACCATGCCTTATATTTGTAGAAAATGAAACATAAGAATGAAAGGGAATAACAGATAATGGATTTATTCTTCTCTTTTTTTTAGTAAAAAATTAGAAGTAAAGAAAACAATTACATGACTAAATAAATAATTTTTAAAACTCTTGGAACTAATGAATCTTAACAATTTTATTTGCTTTATATTTTCCATTAAAAGTATAAGAATACAGATAAAGTGGAAATGTTTCATTTTTTTTTTTCTCTCTCAAGGTTTGTCTTCCCTTAGGACCTACTATTTTAGAGTATTTAGGTGGTAAATCCTTTACATTAAATGTTTGAAAATGTCTGCATTTAGCTTCACTTTATTAGCTGAATCTTATTTCTTACTGATTAATAATCTGTTACTCTAATTTGTTTGCTGTTTTCTTCCCAGCTTCCAAGATTTTTCTCTTTATTCTTTTTTTTAAAGATTTGTTTATTTATTTAACACACACGCACACAGAGAGAAAGAGAGAGAGAGTGTGTGTGTGTGCGAGTGGGGGGGAGGGGTAGAGGGAGAGAGAGTCCTCAAGCAGACTTCCTGCTGAATGTGGAGCCCAACGTGGGGCTTGATCCTAGCACCCCAAGATCATGACCTGAGCCAAAATAAGAGTTGACTGCTTAACCCACTGAGCCACCCAGGCACGCCTTTCTCTTTATTCTTTGTTATTTTTCTGTAATATAACTGTGTGTAAAGAAAAAAAAAAGTCTATCTTGCTTGGTATTTGGTGTTCTGTCCATCTGAAGAAGACAAATGAAGAAACTATTTGTTTTTTGTCAGTTCTGGGAAAAAAAGCTCAGCTCTGATTGTCCCCGATATTCCCTATAATTCCCGCTCTTCACTCTTGCTATGTTCCGCATGTATGGGTGATGGAACTTTTCAGCTGAGCTGTATCTCTGAACTACTCTGTTATGTATGTTTATTTATCTGCTTGTGGCTTGCTTAAGGTATATCCCAGTTTTGAAGATTTTTTTAAAGTAATTATGTTGTGTGTATGTATACATAGATATATAGATAGATGGTATATCTATTTTAGGATTTTCATTTATTTATTTGACACAGAAAGACAGCAGGAGAGGGAATACAGCAAGGGGAGTGGGAGATGGAGAAGCAGGCTTCCCGCTGAGCAGTGAGCCCGACGTGGGACTGGATCCCAGGACCCTGGGATCCTGACCTGAGCCAAAGACAGACACCCAGGTGCCCTGAGATATCTATAAATTTCAATCTCTACACACACTCATACACACAGACACCATCCAGTTTCATTATCCTTCATACAATAGTTTTTTATTAAGATCTGACTCCTATTTGTTTCATCATTTCCTATTACTTATGAACATTATCTTTGTGTGTGTGTGCGTGTGTGTGTTTGTACATACACATGCCACCTAGATTGTGAGTTTGAGCCCCAGGGTTAGTGTAGAGATTATAAAAGAAAGAAAGAAAGTGAGAGATAGAGAGAGAGAAAGAAAGAACGAGAGAAAGAGAGAGAGAGAGAGGAAGGAAGGAAGGAAGGAAGGAAAAAAAATTTTTTTAGATGTGGGGATGTTTTCCCCAAGTGAAATGGAAACATTACGTGAGATAGTTTCATTTAAATCTTGATAATTCTATTTCCCATTACATCTTTGATATATTCTGAAATCCAGTGGAAAAATTGGAACAAATATTGTGCTTTGTGCTCATGGTATCTTAATGGGAGACAGTAAAACATGATGATTAAGACCAAAGTTTCAAGTAAAACTTCCCAGATTCCCTTTGGTTTTGCATGCCCTGAGGCAATTCACAAGATATTTTTCTGCCCTGTATTCCCCAGTTGAAAAGTAAGGATATTATTTTCTCACAGGGCTCTTCCAAAGGTTAATGAGCCTATACAAAATAAAGATTAATTACAAAAGCTCCTGACACATAGTACACATAGTACAGAGTAAGCACTCAGTAAATTTCAACTCTTGTTAACATAGGGTTAATATTTGTAGTTCTGGCTTATGGTGGTTTGGACACTATTACCACAGTTTAGATAGTTGGTAGGAGTATTTTCAAGAGCCAGTAAATTTGTTTTTTCTGGATTAATAAAAGCATTAAGACAAGTTACATTTTTTTCATATTTCTCTTTAAATAAAATAAAGTTCGGAGTTTTCACTGTAATACCCAAACTGTTTAAAACATTCAACCAATGGCTATAGTCATATACAGGAAAAGGATATATAACATAGCAAACCTAAGTTAAGTACATTCTACCAATATGTAATAACTAATATCAAGCAAGATTTTTCCCTAACTGCAATTAATTTTGCACACATGTTAAAATCCTGGTTTACAACAAAGACTAAAAACTTCCTGTCCTTACCTTTTTATTCTTTATTTGTAAATGACTCCTCTCATTACTTCCTACATGAAGCCAATGGATCTTTGGGACCATGCATTTTAACCTGCCCTGTAGGTATCCCACCATCAAAGTCTTTAAATAGCAGCTTTCCAAAATAGTTTAGCTAGGGTTCTGATTTTGCCTAACTTGATGATTTATCTTCCAAAGCCAAGTATAGTCTAGGTCTTCTTTATGATCTAACTGTATTCAGACCTTTCTTCTGGTCTCTGTCTTTCTTCATATGGTTAAATATAGAAAGGAAGAATAATGTGACCTCCTGATTCCTTTCAAGTTTCTTTTATATTAATCAGGAAGTCTTTTGGCAACATGTCCTGGATATATTTATTCTTAAGTGCCTTCTATATACATGGCACTGTTCTAAGCCCTAAGGCTCTCATATGAAAAACATGGTTTATATTCTAGTGGGTGTGGTAGGGATAAACAAATGCATCAATGCCCAAATAATAATGATATGTGGTGATCTGTTTAAATTGTGAGAAATGTGACATTACTATCCAGTGAGGGAATTGTTGGGGTCTTGTTCAGTTTCTTATATTTATGTTATTAATGGAAAATTTAGCATTTTACAGACTGGCATTATGTCTAAAAAGACCGTTCCTGCAAAAAACTGCACCTTAAATTTCACATATTAATATCTAAGTACTTGTTACTAAATTTCTTTGTTACTAATGTCTATGTAGAAATTATTCTAAAAATTCCATAAAAGGTTGGGTGAGAAGGCTAAATAAAATTTATGCCACACATTTAAATAAATATGTTGAAGAAATGATTACATAGTAGTTTATTTGCAAATTCCTTCCAAGAGACCAACAGAAAATCTTAAAACCAGGTACAATAATGATAATTATGTTTTGCTAGATCTAGAGTTATTTAATTTATTTATATTGTTAAAAAGTTCTCATTCAGTATATTCACCATTGACTCATCATTCAAACTCTGCATATGATTACAGATTAGGATACGGCCTGCATTTTACAATACTGATCACCTTTTTCTGACAAGTATTATCCAATTAGGGTTTCTTGATACCCAAGTCGTCAGAAACTTTTACCAGTTCCTTCTCAAAACTTTAATAATATACCTAAATGACCTTGTTTTTTTCTCTCCTTACCTAGCTGTCAGTTCAAAATGCCTGAAGCTGAAATAATATTCTTTGCCTGGAGCAACCTCATGCCACCTGCCCCAGCTTGAACCACCTGCACTTCCTTCATCTCCTACTCTTCCATAGATTATGTCATAATGTATTTGATTTTTTAGGTTGAATTTAAACTCCCAGTTAAGGTCATTCCTCCTTTTCTTAGATTTTTATTTCCTTTGCCTTTCTTCTTTTTTTAATATGTAGAAGCTACTAGTTAAAATTTGCAAAGATTTTTTTCTTCTCTGCCTTCTCATCACTATTCCCCTTAATGAAGAATTATTTAATGACTTCTAAGACTGATGTGCTGTGGATTGTCCATTATTCCCTGTAGGAGCATAAGCCCCACATAGCTCAGTTACCTTTAATTTTAAATCTATTATAAAGTCAATAATACGTCCCTGACAGATAAGACATCTTAATGCTGTTTTTGTCAGCTGACTTAATTATTAAATTTAATATCTTATAGCTGATTCATAAAGTATTATCCACATTAAAATAACTTAGTAAAGGGGCGCCTGGCTGGCTCAGTCATTAAGTGTCTGCCTTCAGCTCAGGTCCCACATAGGGCTCCCTGCTCTGGATGAAGCCTGCTTCTCCCTCTCCCACTCCCCCTGCTTGTGTTCCCTTTCTTGCTGTGTGTCTCTCTCTGTCAAATAAATAAATAAAATCTTTAAAAAAAAATTTAGTAAAATAAGTCAAGCTCTAAATGATGTCATTACATCACTACTTTTATTTTTTTTTTAAGATTTTATTTATTTATTAGTTAGAGAGAGAGAGAGCGAGCACAGGCAGACAGGCAGGCAGAGGCAGAGGGAGGAGCAGGTTCCCTGCTGAGCAAGGAGCCCCATGTGGGACTCGATCCCAGGACGACGCTGGGATCATGACCTGAGCCGAAGGCAGCCGCTTAACCAACTGAGCCACCCAGGCGTCCACGTCACTACTTTTAAATAATAAAAATGACAGTGTTAATTTATTGAGAAAGGATCCTCAGTATTATTAGGGGAATTATAGGAGTTATGTTGTGTCACTTCCATTACACAATTTTAATTTGCAGAGAGACTGATCAAGAAACAAGGAAGCTCGTTGAATTTATTTTTCTGTATGAAAAACAGCTAATGTCAAAATGGGTAAAATAAATAGACTCATGCATACTAGGTCTTCTCATCTTCCTCATCTTCCTTTGTAGTAACTCAAGCTACTTTTTTTCAAGATGCCACCAGCCCCCGTAGACTAAAAAAACAAAAACAAAAACAAAACAACGCATTTCTGTATTCTGATAATGCAAAGTTAGAGGATTCTTTTTTAAATATACTCTAAATATATATGGAAATATAGAGCATTTCTCATTAAAAGGTCATTTTATTCTTTTTTTTTTTTTGGTCATTTTAGTCTTTACCAATACTAATTAAAGGAATATCAGTACAATTTTTTTTGTAATTACACATATGTGATTTATCCACTTGATTAATTGCCAAAATAATACAATTTTTTAAAAAATCCAAATCACTTTATGTCTAATACTCTCTATCTTGGTGGATTCTCCCCAACATCTCATCAGTGTTTTCTAAGTGAGCAGTTTAAGCAAATTCTAAAAATTGCCTAAGAAATGACTGGTAGGTTCACCTATGTCTCCTATGCAAGTCTTACAGTTTAAGTAATTGAGCATCTATTTGTGCAAGGGTATGTGCCAAACATTGAGAAAGACAAGGTCCCTCATAGATCAATTTAATAAATGATCAAGGAAATATAAATCTAAAAGAAGTAAAGAATGGCTTTTATGTGTGTGTTTAAATTCAACCTAAAATTTATAAAGAACTAGTGATATAATCCACAGAAGCATTGAGAAAAGGAAGGAAGGATTGATTTAAGTTGAGGCAAATATCAGAGGGTTTCTATAGCCAAGGATTAGAAAGAAAACTTTTTCTGCATGGATTTATTTATTCAACACATGTTTATTGAGTATCTACTGAGTACCAAACACAATTCCAGATACAAACCTGTTAACATTTCTTCTAATCATGGAAACTATACTGGGAGTGAGGAAAAGCAATGAGTAGGCAAATAATATATGCTAGAAGACAATAAATGCTATTTTAAAAAAGTGGGTGAGGGAATATAATAAAGTAAAGTAAGGAGGAGAGTAGTGATCTGTTGCACTAAAATGTTTGGGCCAGGATGGACATCACTGAAGGTCAGATTTGAGTCAAGTTATAAAGAAGAGTTAGTTAGCCATCCAATATCTATGGAAAGAGCATTTAAGGCAGAAAGAAAAACCAAAGGAAAGAAAGATTCTAAGGTCCAGGTAGACTTAGTGTGCTCAAAGATTGGAACTAGTGATAGAAAGACAATGCTGGACCTTATAGGTCTTGATAATTATTGCAAAGATGTTGGCTTTTACAATGAGTGAAATAAGGAAGTACTGTAGAATTTCAGGCTTAGGAGTGACATGATCTATGTTAAATTTAGCATCTGTGTTGAGGATCAATATACAGGTGTATATGTAAATGCAGGTGGATGAGATTAGAAATAAAGAAACATATCATAAGGCTTTTTCAGTCCTCCAATTAAATGGTGATGATGGCTTAGATCTGGTGGTAGCAATGGAAGTGGGAGAAGTTATTGGAATTTGAGAAAGGTAGAGCTAATAGAATTTCCTAGCAAATTAAATATGGTGCATGAGTAGGTTAACCATATAAATTATTGTCAGAACTGAGACTACTGTGAGAAAGGGGATACTAAACTAATCAGTAAATATATATTATAACTATATATGAATTATATAATGATTATTGGATTTTAATTAATTGAATTCTTATATATTTCCCAAATAATATATTTGCTTTAGTCTTCTGTTATATACAAATTACCACAAATTTAGCCACTTAAAACAGTACAAATGTGTTAGCTCACATTTAGGATAGGAGTTTGGATATAGATTAATTGGGTCCTCTACTCAGCATCTCACCAGGCTGACATCAAGGTTTATAAGGGCCACTATCTCATCTGAGGTTTGGCATCCTCTTCCAAGCTCACTGATTAGGGGCAGAGTTCAGTTCCTCGTGGCAGACTGAGGTCCTACTTTCTTGAGGACTCTAAACTGGGGGACACTTTCAGCAACTTGATTTTCCCTCAGTTTCTAATCATGTGGCCCACTCCTAACACGGCAGCTAAATTAGTTGAAGCCAGCAAGAGAATCCCTCTCAAGTCCACTATAATAGAATTCCTTTTGAAACATGTTTTTATGTTTTTTTTTTTAATTTGAGTGTAGTTGACACAATGTTACATTAGTTTCAGGTTTACAACATACCGATTCAGTAAGTTTACACATTATGATATGCCTACCACAAGTGTAGCTCCCTCTGTCACCATACACTATTACAATACCATTAACTATATTGCTTATGCTCTGCCTTTTATTCCTGTAACTTATTCATTCCCTAACTGGAAGCCTATATTTCCCATTCCCCTTCACCCATTTTGTCCATCTCCTACCCCTGTCAATTATCAGTTTATTCTCAACTACCAGTATTTATAGGTCTGAATCTGCTTTTTGTTTATTTATTCTTTAAGGTGTTTTTTTTTTAGTTACACATGTGAGTGAAATCATATGGTATTTATCTTTCTCAGTCTGACTTACTTCACTTAGCATAATACCCTCTAGATCCATCCATGTTGCTGCAAATGGAACAATGTCATCTTTTTTATGAGTATGTAATATATATGAATATATTAATATATATATATACCACAGCTTCCTTATGCATTCGTGTATCAGTGGACTTTTTGGTTGTTTCCATATCTTGGCTATTGTAAATATTACTGCAGTAAACATAGGCATGCATACATCTTTTCAAATTAGTATTTTCATTTTCTTTGAGTAAATATCCAGTAGTGAAATTACCAGATCATATGGAGTTTCTATTTTTAATTTTTTGAAGAATCACTATACTGTTTTCCACAGTGGCTGCAACAATTTACCTTTCCATCAACAGTGCATGAGGGTTCCTCTTTCTCCATATCCTCACCAACACTTGTTATTTCTTATATTTTTCATTTTGGCCATCATTATAGTAGAATGCTGTATAACCTCATATAACGCCAGAAGTGATTATCCTATCATATTCTCAACCTACTTCTCATACTCCACATGATGGAATTATTCAGGAGGCCTGTAACAAGGAACAAGCACCTTGGCAGGAATCTCAGACATCTTTCTACCACAATTCATTTTTCAAGAGAGTTTTATTATTTTGATTTCTATAAAAGTTTTAGCAGTTTTCTTCACTATTACATTTAATGGTGAGTAAATCATTGTTGATGTACCTGGTTAGATCGGAGCAGTTTGTGTTAGTAAAGGATATTCTTAATTTTCTGACAATAGTTGAAAAAACAGATTTACGTGGTTGCAAAGGTTTCCAGGTAAGTATGTTTGATAGTGTGACTCTGTGGAAGTTATAGAACTAACAATTAATGAGAATTGGTTAGACCAAGAGGGGATCTTGCTTAGTGAGGGTTGATCATATTTGAGCTAAATTTAATGGACCAACTAGCATTTGAGTGATGGAACATACTGGCAGTCATTTCTATCTCAAAGCCAAATTCCACTCCTAATTTTTTCCTACGATTTAAGCCAGACCCAGAAAAGAACTGCAAGGTCTAAACACAATAATGCTGAGATAATTCTAAAGATCAAAGTTACCTCAACAAGTGGAAAAAATTTGCCTCACATGAAAAGCTACTGTGCTGTGTTCTTTCATGGAAGACACAGTGGCATCCCACAGTTATTTTGGAGGGTTTTAGGAATATAGGGATATGTGATCCTCACATCCCCAATTAGATTAGTAGTAGGCATCGTTTCTTCTCAGTAGTGGCAGAGAAAGAGCCCTTCACCACCCCCACCAAGCTCCCAGGTCCAATAAGGGAATTCCACAATTGTACTTCAAAATTAGCAAATAAACAGAGGAACTTGCCACATCTTGGTGATTATTGGTTAAAAGGGAGTAAATAAGTAGGTATCTGGAGAAATATGTTATTAATGAAGCTGTTAAGAAAGATGAGTGGGAAAAAAAGGGGTAATTTATTAGCACCATTTTTTCAGTAAATTCTATGCTTATAAATATGAAAATATAATAACAAGCTAATATATAATGTAATGTAGGATGAATTCAGAATTTTAATTCCTAGTTAAAGTTTAGTCTTGCTCAAATAGAGAAAAATAGAATGATAATAAACAGGGAATCATCATAATTGTACATGCAACGATCAAAATGTCAATGTACTGATTTTCCAAAATGCCATTAAAAAGGATAATATTCAAGTTAAACCTATCCTGTTTCATTTGTTTTCCTTAAGGTCATACTTTGCCAAATGGCATGAGAATCCATTTCTACTGTCCTGTTGACAGTGATTACGCAGGCTGCTGTTAGATATCAAAGGAAACAAAGTAGAACAGAGGGAAGATTACAAGACTTTGAATTAGAAGACTTAGGTTTAAGTGAAAGTACTGGTTCAATCCAATCACTTAATTTCCAGGAGGTGTTTTCCTCATTTGCAAAATGGACATTATAGAACTTATCCTGTGAACTTCAGTTTAAAATCATATCAAGATGAGATTATGTGAATGCCAGTTATTTGAAAACTTTAAGGAACTTTAAATAAGACATTTTTGTGACATTTTTTACAATGTATTCTTTTTTTAAGAAGACTGTATGGTTGTTGGTTTTTTTTTTTAATTTTTTGGTGAGGAAAAAGAGTGGGGGGGGGTGGGGCACAATCAGAGAGGAGAGGCAGAGTGATAAGTAGACTCCCTGCTGAGCAGGGAGCCTGATGAGGAACTCGAACCCAGGGCCATTGGGATCATGACTGAGCCAAAGGCAGATGCTTAACCAGTTGAGGCACCCAGGCACCCTTACAGTCTATTGTTATTGAAAAAATGTTATGGTTAAATATTTTGTTTGTGAAATACCAGAAAAGAAATACTATCCAATTCCTATACCAACAGTAATCCTAACTTATGTTTCTTAGTATGATACTGACATCCACAAAGGCATTAATAAAACTTACACTTGCTCACTAGTTCTAAATGCCTCTTATAAAATAAGGGGGATTTTCCAAGTTTCAAAAGATTTATGATATCTCACTTGTCAAATAGGTGAAAAATTAAGGGGAAACATTTTCACTTATTGCGAATGTGATCTCAAATTTTACAGTTTGATCAGAATGATTTATTCACTATAAATTGAGAACATAGATCATAGCTAAATTTCGCCATTTTAATTCTAATTCTCCATGAGAATTTTGATTAAAACACAAATTATATTAATTTATTATTTATTAATTGATATGAGATTCACAAGGTTTAGAAATTATGTTATATGGTTAATTAAGAAGTGTGTCTTTTTTTCTGATTCATTTCTTTTCTTTTAATATGAGAGAGAGAAAAAGAGCATGCAAGAGTTGGCAGGAAGGGGAAGCAGAGCGAGAAAGAAATCTTAAACAGGCCTCACACCCATCGTGGAGCCCAACATAGGGCTCTGTCTCATGACCCTGAAATCATGACCTGAGGTGAAAGCAAGAGTCGGACACTTAACCGACTAAGCCACCCAAGCTCCCCTGATTCATTTATTTTCTTAGTAAACTTTATTTTCAAAACACTTTTAGGTTTACAGAAAAATTATAGTTTGAAAGCTCCCACATATCCCACAATATTTCATCTATAACCAACATCTTATGTCAATATAGTACCTTTGTCACAAATAAAGAATTACTATACCTAAAGTCATACTATATTTAGATTTCCTCTGTCTGTCTGTCTATCTATCTATCTTCATCACTTATGTCCTGTTTTTGGTTCTGGGATCCAATCCATGATACCATATTACATTTAGTCCTGTTTCCTTAGGCTCTTCTTTTATGAAGATTACCTTGAGAGCTGAGGGCTACTGACAAGATATTTTGTGGAATACCTTTCTATTGGAATTTGTCTTATTTTTTTTTCCTTCATAATTAGAATGAAGTTATAGTTTGGGGGCAGGAAAACCACAGAAATAAAGTGAGAGTCTCATCTCTCATATAAAGGGTACATGATTTAGCATGATTTATCACGATTTATCACTGTTCATATTAAGTTTGATCATCCTACTGAAGCAGTATTTTTCAGTTTTCTCCACTGTAAAATTATAGTTTTTTCTTCCTTTCCATAATGCATTCTTTGAAAGGAAGTCACTATGCATGCCCTAATGAGTAGGAAGTTACAGTCTACCACCTTGAGGGTGGGGTTTCTACACAAATTATCGGAATTCTTCTGCATGGGAGATTTATCATTTCTCTTCTGTTGATGTCTTTATTTATTTTTTATTAATTTATTATCAGTATAGACTTATAGAAATTTATTTTAGGTTTTGTGTTATAATCCAGTACTACCTTATATTTTTGAGTTTGAATTACTTCAGCTTTGGCTAATGGGAACTTGTCCAGTTGGCTCCTAGGTGTCCCCCATCGTTGTGTGTGTGTGTGTGTGTGTGTGTGTGTGTGTGTGTGTCTATGTGTGAGTGTGTATATTTAAGAATTCCCTTACCTTCTGGCTTTATGAGATGCACCAGGCTAATAGGGTGTATTTTCTGTCTCAGTTCTGGAATCAACCAGGTAAGGAGCTCTAGCTCCTTTTGTTAAAGAATAACATTAGAGACCAGAATTTGGGTCCAAGCGTACTTACTGCTTCTGAAGTATCTTTACACATTGGCACTGCGTGCTGACAGAGAAAGGAAATATATATGAGTATAGTAAGCTGTGGCTATAAACATATCTATAAATATTTATGTATGTAGCCATCTATCTTAAAGTAAGCATTAGTTCATACTAATGTCTCCAATCTGACTTATTATCATATGGGTCACTCTAGCCTTACCCACCTTGATTATTTGTAACCTCCCACTCCAACAGTGAGAAACTTGTTTCCCACCATCTGACATTCTGTTACTTAACAGTTCAATAAGTCTGAGGTAGAAATTATTAAAATGGGACTTTCAGAAATAAGTTTGGACATATTAAATCATATAAAGCTATACCTGCTGGCTCAGTGGAACCCTCAAAAATTCAGAATTTTTTTTGGACATATGACAACTTAGAACAGCATTGTTCAATTGTTATACAATGTGAGCCACATATATAATTTAAGATTTTCTTGTAGACACATTTAAAAAGTAAAAAGAAACAAGTGAAAAAATATATATAATAAAATAATATAGAGTATATAGATATAAAAATATATAAAAAATAAAATATATAGTGGTTTTAGAATTGTCAATCCTTACTCTGTGGATAACAATTTTATCAAATTAAAGTGCTCATGTATGGTTTCTTTTGCCTTTATTCTTAT
This sequence comes from Taxidea taxus jeffersonii, assembly GCA_003697995.1. Lineage (NCBI taxonomy): Eukaryota > Metazoa > Chordata > Mammalia > Carnivora > Mustelidae > Taxidea > Taxidea taxus. The sequence goes on from RCUC01131380.1 coordinate 141,007, forward strand.
GGAATCCACTCATTTCCAGTATATTTTCCTCCATTTTTTTCAGTGAGGTTATTTCATACACATGCAAAAGTTACATTATTATGTCAAAATCTAGATTTCATCTTGGAATTTCTTAGTTCCTAAATGATTATTTGTTTGACTACATTGAGGCTGACTTTTAGTGCTGAAAATTTCTATGTGTTTTGACAAAAGAACTATGTCATGTGTTCACCACTGCAGTTTCATCCAGAATAGTTTCACGTAAGACAGTTAAAAATCCTTGTGTTTTACCTATTAACTCTCCACTTTAAACTCTTATCAGCAACTAATCTGCTATTATTTCTGTAGTTTTTCCTTTTCCAAAGTGTTATATAAATGTAATTACAAAGTATGTATTTTCACACTGGCTTCTTTCACCCATCAATATTCATTTAAAATTCATTTATGCCTTTGCCTGGCTTATTGCTTTGTCATTGCTGAATAATATTCCATTTGTATTAGCTTGCCACAATTCATTTATCCAGTAACCTATTGAAGGATATCTTGGTTGCTTCCTGTTTTGGCAGTAATGAATAAAGTTTCTATAAATATTCACTTACAGGTTTTGGTGTTTTCAAATCAGTTAGTAAATACCTAATTGCACAATTTCTAGAACACAATGTAAGATTATGTTCCATTTTGTAAGATGGTGAACTCTCTTCCAAACTGGCTGTACCATTTTGCATTCCCATCAACAATGAATGAGAGTTCCTATTGCTGAAAATTCTCACCATCACTTGCTCTTTCCCATTTTTTTTGGAATGAAGCCTTTAAATAGATACTTAGTGCTATCTCATAGTGTTGTAGTTTACATTTCCCTAATGACAGATGATGTTGAGTATCTTTCCTTGTGCTATTTGCTATCTGTATATCTTCCTTGGAAAAACATCTGATCTGGCCTTTTCCACATTACACAGTTGAATTGTTTTGTTTTCTCGTCATTGGGTTCTGAGGGTTCTCTATACACTTTGGATACATGCTCTTAACCAGATAAACATTTTTCAAATTTTTCAAATATTTTCAATATTTTGAAATATTTTTCAAATATTTTCTCTCAGTATACAGCTCAACTTCATTCTCTTAAAAGTATCTTTTGCAGAACAAAAGTTTTTCCATTTTAACAAACAGCCAACTGGTTGGTTTTTTTTTCCTTTTATAGATCACGCTTTTGGCTGTGTTCTTTAAAGTAATGGTGAATAGTAGTAAACATCTATGCTTTGTTATTTGATCTTAGATGAAAAGCATTTTGTCTTTCATCATAAAATATAATGTTAGCTGAAAGTTTTTTGCTGATGTTCTTTTCCAAATTGAGGAATTCCCCCTCTATTCCCAATTTTCTGGGTTTCTATCATAAAAGGATGTTGGATATTATCAAATGCTTTTTCTGCATCAACTGATGAGATTATATAATTTTTATCCTTTAACCTCTTGATATACTGGATTTCACTGATGTATTCTTGAATGTTGAACCAACCTTGCATACCTGGAGTAAATCCCATTTAGCCTTAATTCATTTCACTTTTAATATGATAAATAAAAATATATATTTAGCAAAATTCAGGTAATTGTAAAAATTATGTAAAAATTTAAAATGTAAAAATAAAATAAATAAAATATAAATAAATAAAATATATATTTAGCAAAATTCAGGTAATTGTAAAAATTATATAAAAATGTAAAAATCTATCACAATTATTTAAGTACAGCATTATTATATTTTAGGGAATCCATCTGAGGTGTCTCATTTAATATATGGATGTTTTAAATCTAAAAGGTAGTTTTACCATCATAAAATTACATTACTGTAATTAAATTGATTAAAAGTTTATTACCAGCATACCTAGGTGAGATAGTCAGTTAAGTGTCCGATTCTTGATTTTGGCTCAGGTCATGATCTCGGGGTCGTGGGATCAGCCCCATCAGACTCCAGGTTCAGCTCTGAGTCTGCTTGTCCCTCTCCCTCTGCTCCTCCCCCGGCTCTCACTCTCTCTAAAATAAATAAATAAATAAAATCTTCTTTTTTTTTTTTTTTTTTTAAGTAGTATTACCATCATAGAATTCCATTACTGCAATTAAATTGATTAAGTCCTTTTGAAAATTCAGAACTTTATACTTTTTTGTAACATGTATCTAGAGATTTGGCATTAAAAAGACTAGAAAATAAAGATCGTAAAAGTGTAAGTATTTGCTTTCTGTATATCTCCAACAGCTAGCATCTACTGGAGTATTTATGAGAAATTACTAAAGAATTTTTTCGTTTGTGCTGTTTTTATTTTTCTCCTTTGTTTGAGAGTAAAATATAACTAAACACCACACAAAACATCCATTTTCCTTGATTTGCTAGTAATATTAACCAGTTTTTCCCATATTAATCAAGAAAAATACAATTCCCTATAGTTAAAGCCATTCAAACTAACAGTAGGAATTTTTAATGTTGATGGAACTATTGATCATACAAACATTAAAATTATGTCTCCTGTAGTAAATGCCAATAAAAGAGTTGTACATTAATCAGGAAATCAATAGATTTGTCAATAAAAAGCCTACATTTGGCAGGATGATGTTGTAAGAAGACCGTGTCTGAGAGACCAGAAACTAAGTAACTCAGTGATTGACCTATTTATTTGACTTCAGGCTACTCTCAAATTGTGTATAAAGAAATATAGTTGCAGAAACAAAATACAGGAAGCTGCTTATTTCTCATTTAGTTTGAGTAATGGCTGGTTTATTATTACTTGTTTAGTTTCTAAAACACTTACCTTGTATTTCATATTATATTCTACTAATTGTTCCAAACTGGCTGAATATTTATGAAATCATTAATCATAATTTTCTCCTCTCCTACAAACCCTGCTATTATTTATTTTAAACTGTTCTTTTTAGCAATATATATTTAAAAATCTGTGTACTTAATTTAATCCAAACTAAACCAACCATATAGCTGAATTAAAGTATTTAAATATATTAAGCTGACACAATCCAAAAAAAGGAAAATTACTGCATCAAAGAAGTCTTCACGTTTTCTTTCTAAATTATTTTATTTTAGATAATTAATCTACTTATACATTTTAGAGAAAATAAATATGAGAATCTGATTTTTTTTTTTTTTTTGCATTTTGCTGTTTGGAAATACTTGACTTTGTTTAATTTCTAAGTCAAGACCATTTTTAAAAAATATATTTTACTTATTTATTTGGAAGAAAAAGAGAGAGAGTGAGTGGGGAAGGAGCAGAGGGAGAGGGACAAACAGACTCTGCGTTGAGCTCAGAGCCTGACTTGGGGCTCAGTCCCAGGACCCTGTTATCATGATCTGAGCCAAAATCTAGAGTCGATGCTCAACTGACTGAGCCACCGAGGTGCCCCAAGAGCATTTTTCTGAGGTGTAAAGGTCCAAACTGTGGTAATTCTTCAAATGATGCTTTTTTCCATAATGGGGAGGTGTGTTATCAAGACTTGTAGAAAGAAAGATAAGAACAACAATAAAAAAGGGTGTCAATTTTGGATTTCCTTTAAGTTTTCCTAGAAACTTCTAGATTCTATAATTGAAATTGGTAGTGGTGTTGATTTCAGTATGCCATAACTAGTAACAACATTCAGCAACTGTTTAAATTTTGAATTTTCAACAAATATTTGCAAGACAGCCACTAACTCAGTTTTGCTAAAAATCTTGTTGCAAGTTTATAGTGTTCTTTCCTCTGCCTTCTTAAGTATTAGAGGAAATAATTAGTTGAGAGAAATATGAGTTTATATTATTTCTTTTAAGAAATAGTCATCTATAAATGTGAATAAAATAATGTTAACAAATGATTTGTATCCCATGTGTTAGTGTAGAACTCAAAATCAAAATTTATATCATGCCAAATAAAGATTCTAAAAGATTTGTGGAAGTAAAGAAATAATTCTCTTGCAAAACGACATCATAATTTGTTTTAAGTAGAGAAAAAAATATTCTAAGCTCCATGTAGCCATAAATTAAACACTGCAAAGAAGCATAAGATTCTTTATTTTACTCACCTAAAGTAAGAAAAAAAATTAATATTGCTATTGGCATTATTATTACTAAAAGTTATATTTTATTGAGAGGAAATTACTTAAGGGAATTATCATTTTATTAAGGAGGTCATTTCATTTCAGAATGATTTCTTGTGATTAGATCTCTTTGTTCTCTTTCCAAAATGCTTCATAGTGTAAATGTCACAGATTACAGATGGTTCAATTAAATAATGGAAACATTTTTGACTTAGTCAATTCATATTAATTTTAAGAACTCCATATATCAATTGGAATGTACATTTATTTTTTATAATATGTATCAGGCGATAAACATGATCTTTAAAAACTTTTGGTGTTTCCAGTTCTGTTAGATATTGCTAAAAGCATATTCTGAAAAAAGTGTAAGCATAAAGAATCCCAGCAGTATTCACATTTTAAAGGAAATACTTAAATGCTAAATAGTCTCATATAATTAAAAAAAGTAGTATAGTCTCGATTTTTTAATAGTATCATTTACTTGCATTCTTTTTAAGTGTGAAACTTTAAAGGTTTTCATGGTCTTTGCCCACCAAAAGGATAATGGAAGAAAAATGTTATTAGAACATTTTTAATATTAAGATTAAAAAATGCTTATTATGTTAAATATGACAAAAAGTACAATGTGCTTTGTGTTTAAAGATGGGTAACAGTAAAGAAAGAAAATATTTCTAAATAAAAGAGTTGAAAAGGAGATAATGATGAAGTCATTTGAATTAAATTGTAAATTAGTTTTAATTTTATTTTAAAGGTCAAAAGACATAATTGGGAAGTTAAATCTACAGAAAAAAAGTACTCTGAAAAGCAACATATTAATTATTTGAAAGTGTTTTGTTTTAAATTATTAACTTACTGTTTTCTCTGATTAACCTAGGTAATCAAAACTGATCATATTTGGGTTTTTAAAAATATATATTCTGCACATATTGGTTTGTTATTTCTATTATGTGCAAAAGTTGTCATTAAATCCTATAAGACCAGCGAAGTTAGAATCACTCACAGTGCTAATAACCTCTGTCAAAAATTTTAACAGTTTAATTATTTTCACACTGGAGAATCTTTAATTCTGACAATATTCTTCCTTGAAGCAATTCTAATTATATGGAATTTGAAGTTGATTTTGTACATTGATTAATGCCACAGCAATCAAATCCAAGTGCTAAAAGAGTATGAGTAGTAAATCATTAAAATATGTATTAATACGGACTCATTTGAAAATCAAAAAATTAAATCACAATGTTTTTGTTTAGAACAACAAATATGCAAATATTATGATTGCAAATTATTTATTTTACTTCCTATTTTAAAACATCCTCTCTTGAAACTTAATTTTTCAAATATGAGTGTGTTACACTCAAATTTAAGAATGTGTATTTATTACATCTATGTGATTTTGGAGCTTGAGAAGAGAAATGCTATCTGCTTCCACTAAATATGATATGTCAGGCCTTTGTATCTACATACAGTTTATTTCTACTCTCTGGAGGACATTTGTCTTGCTAAGGCTACTAGGGTGATAGATATTTCTTGATTATTCATCTTAATTAATATATTGTAGTGGATCAATGTGATGTGTTGGAATATCCAAATGGTTCAGATCTCTTAGTCCTATTAAGTGATGGAGGACAGAAAAGGTGATATAGCTCTGGGGCAAAATTGTAAATGTGTTTTGTTACTTATTCCATGTAAACGTGAAACTGTTTCTAATCCTCTTTTCTTTTAACAATAAATAATAAAAAAGAAAGCATTCACCAAATCAATACTGTATTATTGCATCCGAGGCCATAATCATCTGTTCTAGCAAGGACTACGTATCTGGCACTGCAATTGAGGATGTCACTTGTATGAGTTGGTCATAGCCTATAGTCATCCTCCAGGATCCATCTGTTTTCTGCAGAAGCCAGACTGGTGAATGAATGGAGATATGATGGGGACCATTGCTTCTGCATCCTTTAGATCTTTATTAATTTATACAATTTGGCCCAATATGCATTATTGTTTTCTATTTGCCATCTTGGCACATCTTGGCACTTCTTGGCAGAGTGGCATTTTCAGTCTTTATTTTGCCTTCTGTGTTATAAGAGACCTTACCCCACAAACCAAGTAATTGATGTGGGAGTTATGGCAAATATTAAGTATGCCAATTGTAATTATACTTTGAGGTACTATAAAATGACCACTAAGATGATTCATGGGCCCTTGTAGATCCAAAGTAAATCTGAACCTTGGTCATGAGTCCATTATACCAAAGGTAAACACAAAGCCAAACAAATGAATAAAAGCAAAATAAAACAAGTAAGTGATTATTAACTCACACAGTCAACTGTGGAGAGAGTAGAGATTTAAATTCCATTAACCAGCACAATTCCAATAGGACTCCTTTTTATTTTTATTTCTTCCTTTCTATTCTTTTCTGTGTTTTGGCTTTATTCTATTATGCTAACTTTCTCAACTAAGCTGCAATCATGACCACCAGTGACTTCTAGGGTTATGTTTTTCTAGCTCCACTGCCAAAAAGGATGAACTCCTTCCTTTTAGTTTAAACTTGAAAGTAGCAGACAAGAACTCTGGCTGGCCTCACATCAGCTCATATAGCTACTCAGCTGTCCGGAGGTGTACTGGCTACCATAGTAGCCCTTACACTGTAGTTAGAGCACTGTAGTTAGAGATGGACAAAAATAATCCCCCTAAAAGAAGGTTTTGTGCATAGAAGTATGGAGGAATTCCAAAAATGATAGTAAAATGTGTAACTACTGAAATGTAGAGTAGGTTCTAAATAGTTCCCCACAATTGATTAAATGATGGGGTTCATCAACAATATTAGATTTTTAAATTTAGGGTAGATTTAAGTAAATGAAAATGAGATAAAATGTGGATAACATACTTCAAGAAAACCTTACATTCCTCCAATAGAAATTCAAAGAGCTTCTTAATTTTATTCACTTTTTAAATGTCCTAGAACAATGTTACCTGCTTAAGGAGTGAAAAAAACTAATGATTTTTTTCAGCAAATAAATTATTCTTTAAATGTTCAGCTAGTAATAGTAATAGTTCTCTAATTATGTTTTTCACAAATCTTCTTGGATGTAAACCCTACAGGAAATTTAGTTTCAGATGACATTACTGCTTATAGAAAGAATAATTGAAATATTTGAGGAAATATTAGGGCAATATTATTAAAGACACCAGTGTCTTTAATAATATTGAAAAATATTGTGTATTTCCCAAAATTGGAATAAACTTATTATATAGGGAGACATTAGAGGATTTTTTGGCAGAATTGCCAGAACTTGATTTCCAATATTTATATTTTATATAAAACTATTATTGTGAGAATTTAGTTTAAAAATCTAAATGATTCAGAGACATATAGTATAGTTAAATGGCTTGATCTCTACAGAAACATTAAAGTCCTTTTCTCTCTGAGTTACTAACATTTCATCTTTACATAATTCTCCAAACTATCCTTATATTTCAAGTGATTCTTTTACTGCCATTACTCTTCCAGTAATGACTATTATTACTAGCTACCAAACTTTCAGCTAAAAAATACATTTTCTTTCTAAGCTTCAAGTAAATGATAAAATGCATTATGAGTAATCAGAGTTATAAATCTACAGCATTAGGTTCCAAATATATTTTTATTTTTATTATTGAGAAGTGATAATTGATATTAAATATGATATTCTTTAAAAAATGTGCTCATAACTAATGCATTTGAAAATATCATTGCAGTAATATTATTCACATTCTCTAACAATTTTCTACCTTCTTCATTCTCCATTCATTTTAGAAATATTTAGAGAGTAGGAATGGGAAATTATTATATGTTTTCTCAAATAGCTTCTAATTTGCTGCATTTCCCAATTTCATGTTAACAGAATATTGTTCTTAGGATTAGGGTATATTAGTTTTCCATTGATTTCCATTTTTTATCCTAGTAAATTAAATGTCTGTGCAAGAAACTGAGGTAGTGGACTCAAACACTTTGGGTTCCAGGAGAGCAAATGCCATGTCTTTCAATCCTCCTTTCTATAGCCAGTACCTTGTGCGATGGAGGTTCTTATATGCTGAATTAATTAAACTGAATTTGATAATATTAGTGCAAAGCATTTACTAAGACAAAGGGGACTATATATATTCAGTTTAATATCTACAGTTAATTACATTTATCTGTTAATATTGCCCTAAGCTATAACCTGGTCATGAATGAAACACTGAAATTAAAAAAAAAAAAAAAAGAAGAAGAAGAAAGAAAGAAAGAAAAGATTAAGAAAGTACAGTAAAAGCAATGCATGGTTATGTTAGTCATAATCCTTAGGTATTCAACATACAGTGCTTTTTTTTTGCAAGATGTTTTTCTAGCCATCATGGCAGGTAAATTTGAGATAAAGAAATATATCATGGAAAAAAACCTGTGCAACATAACTTTAAGACACATAACCTCTAACCCAAGTGAACTTTGTGACACATTCACATATGAAAATCTTCTTGGGTTGTCCTTTCCCATTTATTTTTAAGATATGTGGCAAAGAGAAAGTTAAATAAATTATAATAGTTCATTTGAATCCTGAAAATCAGAGACTAATATATCAAATTTATTGAGGATACAATATCAAAATACAGTATAATTTTTTAAGTCTAAAAATACAATGATAATCCGAGAGAAAACCTTGAAATCTGGTTTAAATGTAGGTATTGAAGAACTAGTATTCATTATGATGAGGTATAGTAATTTGGGGAAGGTATCAGCCAAGGCTGGTATCTTATCAAGAGACTTGGCTGGGATCTTGCTGCCAAGCTCATTCAAGCTGTTGTTGGCAGAATTCATTTCCTTCTAGCTGTAGGACTCACAGAAGAAGAAATTGCTTATTCAGAATTTTAAGTAATTCTATTGATAAGAGCAGGTCTTATCTAACATAGTTACCTCCCATCTGCATTTGCAATGCAAATCACAAGAGTTGGCTTGAGAATCACACCTTTCTCAAATGGTTGGGACTGTGAGAGAGAATGACTACCAAGTGGTATAGATCATAGGGAGATCTTCAAGTCAGCCCAAAACATACCTCTGCAAATAAAAAACACCAAAAACAAAAGGATAAAGAAGATATAAAGGCAACAATTAAAAAATGTTACTGATATATAGAAATAAGGTGAAATCTGAGCACCTTGTGGTCAGGCAAATTTATACATAAAATTGACCATTACAACTCCAACCCTTGCCATCTTGGCATCCATATATAGCTCCTTAAACCATATTTAATTTTCAAATAAAGACAATAACAAGATCATAGTTCCATCTAATGTGGTAGAACTTAAGTACAATGATATCTAGTTACATGTTAAGGGAATAAGAGTAAAAAAAACAAATATAACACACATATATACACATATATATCTCATCATATGTCATATATATCAAAGATGTATATATACATACATACATACTGATAGCAAAATAAAGAGTAAATACTTATGACAATTTCAGTCCTCTTTTTTGTAACTGTTCACAGGGTTGTAGCTGCTATTTATAACTACTTTTTCTACTACTCATTCTGTATTTTCTATGTTTTCAGCTAACACTTCAGCTGACCATGGTTCTTTACCTGTGGGGTCATCCAAACCTTCATTCCTAGAGTCTGGGCCATTAATAGCCCTCCTGGGTTGAATTGTTATGGTTTTCCATCGACATTAATCAAAGGACATGGTAATACTAAAAGATCCCCTAAGGTATCTCCTGGTATTCTTCCTGCCTCTGTTGTAGCATAGCTTTCCAATTTCCCCTTGGTAGTCAGATTCAATCACCAAAACCAGTAACTTAATGTTCTTCTTTGCCTGTTGATTCAGAGGTATGAGGACCCCAAAGTAGCTGGGCAAGACTTAACTTTCAGTTCAATGGGGTCATTTTGAGTTGCCTGATAGAAAATTAATTCCTCTGGAAATAAGACCTGCAGGCCAGTAAAGGATAAAGTCTCAGAAAGAAAAATTTTGCTAGTGAGTCACAAGGAGTAAAAATAAGGGGCGCCACTCCCATTTCCACCCCTTGATTCTTGGCTTTGTGAATTTTGGTTATGGGAAAAATAATACCATATATTGCAAGCTAATTCAGAACATATACAGCCTTTTGGAAAATGTTGCCCAATGCTACAAGGTATTGTCACCTAGCTGGCACTGTAACTGAGTTTTCAAAAAGCCATTCCATCATGCTTCAAGATGGTGGAGAAAAAGAAAGACTGGTGAATTTCTTGAGCATGGACCCAATGCCACACTTCTTTGGCTGTGAGGTGAGTTCCTTGATTGGAAGCATGCTATATGGAAAAGCATGACTGTGGATAAGCCATTCTGTATATCCATGGTTGGTAGTTTGGCATAAACATTGCCTTCAGGGAAGACAAATTATCCAGAGTAAATTTCTATTCCAGTAAGAACAAAATGCTACACCTTCTGTTATGGAAGGGGTGTAATCAACCTGTTACCAGATTGCTGGCTGAGCACCCTAGGGAATAATGCCAATAGGGGTTATGGTGTTGATCTATGTTGCTGGCAGTCTGGATATTCAGTGGGTAGCTATAGCCATGTCAGCCTTGTGAATGGAAGTCCATGTTGCTGGGTCCATGCATAACCTCCATTACTGACACAGTGGTCACTTTGTTCATAGACCCATTCATGAGATCAGGGGTGGTTGGGGAAAGAACTTACTGATATCCACTGCATGGTTTATCCTATTTACTTGATTATTAAAAGCTTCCTCTGCAATGTCACTCTTTGATAAGCACTGACAAGGGACACATGCCCATTCAGAGAGGTCTATCCACATACCACTTCCACAGAGTTCCTTGTTACCAGCTTTCCAGTTATGTTCCTTCCAAGTCCCTGCCCATCTGGTCAAATGATTGGCCACAGCCCATGAATCACTGTATAATAGCATGTCTAGCTATTTCTCTTTCCAAGCAAAGTGAAGAATCAGGTATGCTGCTCAGAATACTGCACTCTAGAAGAATTTCCCTTTACTACTGTCCTTTAGGGATGTCACAGAGAGGGATGCAGTGCTATAGCTGCCTGCTTTTGGATGGTACATGCATATCATCCAGAACCATGAGTAAACCAGGCCTGACTCTTCTCTTCCCTTGTCAACTGTCTGTAGAGGGCCCCAGGAGGCCACTGGTGTTTCCATCAGTAGTGGAAACCAGATATTTAGATCACTTCATATAACTTATTTGTGCCTTCCGAGCCCGCTTGGGCCTGATCCCATTTTGATGATGGAATGTGCTGTACATGCCCAACATTATGGCTTGGTGTGTCAAATAACACCTAGTTCATGATGAGCAGCTCAGGCTGCATGTGCTGGCCCTGGTTAAGCAGTTGGTCTTTACTAAGGCAAGCCAAGCCCTGTTTCTCAAAAGGAGTATTTATCTGCAAAGGATGGCTGTCCTAAGGTCCATACTGAGATTCATGTTTGGGACCCAACAAGAGCTCTGAGTAGCATCCCTCTCTGCCACGGGTACTTTCCACACCACTGGATCTCCTGAATCATATGGCCCAAGTGGCAAAGAGGAACAGCTGAAATGGGAGTCTGGACCTGTTGCACAGCCTTCTCTTGTTATGAGGAATAGTTGGCATTCATAATCCAAACACTCAATCAAACTCAACCAAAATTAAAGTATTTCTTTCTATAAATGGTACCATTGAAATGGAAATATATAATAACTGAGTAATAAAAACCAAACAGTGAAATTTAAAAATGAGCAAAGAATTTGAACAGTCATATATTCAAAGGAGATACACAAATAACTGACAAGCACATGTACCTGAAAGATGCTCAAAATCATTAGTCACTAGGGAGATGCAAATCAAAATTATAATGCCTTACCATTTTATAACCAATAGGACAACTGTAATCCCAAAACAGGAGATAATCAGTGAGAGTGTGGGGATTTTGAAATTTGCATAGGCTTCTGGTAAGATCATAAAATGGTGCAGCTACTTTGGAAAACAATGTAGACTTCTTCAAAATGTTAAATAATAGAATTATTATTATATAATCCAGCATTCCACTCCTAAGTAAAATGAAAACATAGATCCACCTGAAACCTTTTGCCATTTTTAATCAAGTTCAAATAAAAATGTATGCATGCATAAAAACTGTTTTATTAATTATGACAATATTTTCATTGGAATGACAGTGTTTTAGTGCATTCTCTGGTTTGATTTGGTTTGGTTTGGTTTTAGAGGGGGACAAGGGCAGGGACTGAGAGAAGAAGGGAGAAGATCTTAAGCAGGCTCCACGCTCATTGCAGAGCCCACACAGGGTTCAATCTCATGACCCTCAGATCATGACCTGAGCAAAAATCAAGAGTTCAACACCTAACTGACTGACCCAACCATATGCCCTGCATTCTCTGTTTTAATAAAGTCCATATTCTACATTTTGGTAGAATTCTTAAATGTTAATTGATTCTAAAAATGATACCATTCTTTTTTATCTGTTAACTAAATAAGTAAATAAAAAGCTGCCTACATAACTTGTTTGACTCTGACTACAATCCATGTATATAAGTAAAAACTTATAAATTTTAAGAAGAATTGATATGCAGTGGCTTTTTTTTTTTTTTTTTTGCTAATATTCAGGTACACTTTTAGTCTCTGGAAGAGAAAAGTTACTTCCACTGTAAAATGGTCAGTATTGTAAATACATCTCTTACTAAGTTCTAATTCTCAGTACCAACTGGCATAGTTTATGGCTTTATTTGGATGATCTCCAAGTTTATATCCATGCCACTACACTTCATAATTAATTTATTTAAAGAGGTTTCATCATATCCTTGCTACTCAGAGGTGGTCTGCTATCAACTTCTGGAATTACAACATATATTAACCAGATGTCAATATTACAGATTTTTAATTAGTTACAAAGTATTTGTATCATTTCCTCATATCTCCAAGTACCATAGTCATTCACTGCCAGACCTCCATGTCACTATTCAAATCAGACAGAAAACACTCTAGGGAAAGTGGCAGCCAAGGCCAAACATATGTTGCCACCACCCTCTCTTAGAGTAATAACTTGGCAATAAACATGGATGTATACAAAAGAAGGAGAGGATCTATAAAAGTATGCATTCTTACTTCATTCCCAGTATAGACAATTTCAACTGTACCACCCTTCTCAAAAAACGTCCCTTATTTTACACTCAACTATCCCAGTGGAGAGAACCTTTCCAGATGTTAATGCATGAGTAACTGAGGTGGTGTGAGTAAAGTTTTTCATCATAAGATAGCAGAGAAACTGCCAGAAAAAGCAAGACAGACCTATAGGACCTATATGAAAGAATTTACAAGAAGTGTTATGCCTGGAGTCACGAGAATTCCCCAAAGAGGCCACCAGAGACGTGAGTCAAAGCCAAGCGGCAAGGGTCGTTTATTGCAGGTTCGAACCCGGTCCTCTGCGCACTCGCAAGCAGTGACGCTGAGAGGCCCCGAGGTGAGTAAATGCAAGGTTTTTATAGGCATGTACAAACAAGGTAGAGTGGGACTGATCGGTTGACATTTGAAAAGG